>JBBPMF010000296.1:0-35493 GCA_038090175.1 Austroboletus eburneus | reverse complement strand
AAAACAAAATTTGCTTCTTTGTAAGCTCAAATGACTAGCTAAAAATAGACCTGTGTGTGTCTACCATTATTGCACCTTCTGAAGGTGATGGTATCATTTTCTAAATCCACGTAAATCATTTTGAAAAGATACATCATTTCCTCCTCTTCCTCCCTAATCAAAATTCTACATGTAAAGCCATAGAACTATCTGGGCATTGGTTTATTATTTTTACCAGGAGATTAACAACTCTTAAAAAGCATTGAGAATATTTTTGAAGCCTGACAAAGTCTTTTTCATTTGCATTTTACATTTTTCCTTATATGATCTTATTTAATTATTTTTCTCAATACTCTGACTGCCATTTTTTATCATTGTTGGCTCATTTTGACCATATTAATAAGTACTATTTGATAAACCTTTAATCACCTATATTTAATAAATTGTTATCATGGCCAATCCAAATCTAAATCTAGAACTTATTTTTCAAGTCAAGCAAAATTTTTATCTGATCATCAGCCAAAGCAACATTAAACTCAGTTTTGAAAACTTACATGCAGATCTGTTTTCCAATCAAATTATTTAATAGTCAATTTCAATTATCTATTTTAACTTGACATTAAAAAGCTACACTTACCAAAATTGGTCAAAATAAATCTGCCCAGAAAATTTAAGAATAAGAAAAAAAGATGCAAGGGTATAGCCAGAGAGTACAACTAATAGAAATCTGTTATCAATTTTCAATCAATTGGTTAAATTTTGTGAAATTTCAGTTCTTATTTAACATCCAGGAGATTAGACTTACTGGATATCAAGTATCTAACAGAGTTTTATAGCAAGGGAAAGAGATTGTTGTGCTTATGCTTGCAGGATGAGGAGAGGCTGCAAGCCTGAACAGGATTACATAATCAGACACTGTGGGCAGTGGATTGTAGTGAAGCAAGCCAAGAGAATACACATGGCATTTAGTAAAATATGCAATACAGTCAACACAGTCAAGAGATGCAAACAGTTATCAGATTACTTTGGAACTCCATCATCAACCATATTTATAGATGAACAAGCATCACATTGCATCATCATTTGCTAAGTTTTTCCAGATAGCAGTACTTAAAAATGTGTAAAATGATCACAACAAACACACACCATAGTTATTAAATATACCAGAGTTTTAACTAAATGTGTAGCAAGACTGGAAAACATGGTAAATTGTTAGTACATATGTAACACCATAATATAGTAATACTCAGGGTCCATTGACAAATTTTACGGCTTTTTCTTTTGTTTAAATTTTTTTCATAGGCAGTGCACTTTCCAATGAAACGTAGCAGAGAAGATAATCTTCCTGACCTGCAAAGGCAGTTGGGCCGTTACAACCTTAGACCCAACAAGAAGCAGCAAATCATGTCCTCAGGTAAAAAGTACATTACAAAATATGCAGGCATATAATGCTCAAAAGATGGGATTTCAATAGATCATAAAAGTTCAAAGAGCTCCTCTTCTACTCCAAAGGATAGTGATTGGATCGAACCAATGGATGATAGCATAGAAGAAAGCGACTCAAATTCTGATGCTGCACCTTCAAGAAGTGTCAAGCCAGTCACCTTACATTCCTCTGGGTTTCAAGGCTATGCATCAACTGTTCCACCATCAATGGCAACTGCTGCCAAAGTGGTGTTGGATGTGGCAAAAGGATCTATTCGCTGTGCTGAAAAATGCCATGTTAACATGTCCAACAGTGACTTACCCTATCCACGGATCACTGTTTGCCCAGCCCTGGCTATTCTTCAAATGGAATATACTACAACTGGCTTTCTTTGTCTTCCCTGTGGTGGATTCATTAGACCATCCGTGTTTGAAAGACATCTCAAAGCCAACAAAACCCATAACCACCTCCGAAGTATTTCCCCAGCTGCTCGCCCACTTATTACCAAGCATATCATGTCCTCACATGGTCTCTCACATTCTACTGTTTTCCCTCTGCCGGAAACATTACAGCATTCGATTCCAGAATTACCTGTTTTTCCTTGCCATCAATGTCCTGTGCCTAGCTGTGGAAAATGGGTTAAAACACAGCCAGGTCCGAGAATGTATCCCAGAATGACCAAACACTACAGTCAATGCCACCCTGGTCTATCTGCCCCTCTGCCCAGCAATCTTGCATTTCGCCATGTCATTCGACCATACAATCAGCTTAACAAGGGTGACCCTGACTATGTTAAATCCATTCTTCTTCCAGAGTCATGGACTCCAGCAAGTGAAGGACGAGAACAGCCAGTAATACAGCATGCACTGTTGACAGTAGGCCCTAGCTGTTCTGTGGTGGAAGAGAGGACAGCTGCTCCATCAGCACCTTTTTTATTGGAGTTAGAATGGCCTCAATTCCTGCAATCATTGGGAGCTTCTGTTGATTTCTTGGCTTTTATATCTTCTCCACCTTCACGCACTCTTTCTGCCACCATAGAATCTCAAGATCAGAGATTTTATGACTCCTTATGTCATCTGTGCTCTCTTGTCCCTGGATATCTACTGGATGGAAACCGCTATGCATTCAAGCTCAGTCCTGATATACGTGGAATATTAACGTCTGGGTATGTCGTGACATTCATATTTACTATTACAAACATCTTATAATTAATCAGTACCAAAGCAACTCTTAGACAGCTACAACAGGAAACATACATCAGCTATGCATCTTCAATTCAACGTGTGCTATCGCTCTTATTATGGATCTCCCATCTTATCATGACTAGAGATAAAAAGATGATATCTTCCAAGCTTGGGTCATTGAGAATATTTCCAGCCCTTTCTCGTGAACAGCAAACTGCACTTTCCTCCTTGTATTCACTCATAACTTCAACCGAAAAGCAAGACCCACTTCAACTGTTGAAATGTCTTCATCTTTTCCTTGTCAAATTGATCAAGCACAAAATTACATCTCCTCGACGGTTCTCATGCTCCACCGACTTTACTCTTTGCTTTGGTTCTCTGTTTCCCAATGGGCGTTTTAGGCTTGCAAATACCATCACACGTCATTTGGCCACCATACAACACTCATTTCTTGTGGTGCTCATTCATGATGCCAGACTTCAGTCTTTAGGACTATCAAATTTTGTTCCTTGGGACACTGCACATTGGACAGCATTAGACATTTCCAAGTCAATGGAGCTTCTAGATGACTCAATGGGCTTCAATGCAGAAGATATACAGGAAGGAGATGAAGAGTTAGATGAAGTGGCTGATGAAATTGAGGAAGACATACGTGAAGTGGAAGAAGCTTTGATAAATCCTTCCAATCCTTCAACAAATGCATCCTCAACAAATGAGCCCTTGACAACCAAGCAATCTAGTAAGTGTTAAATAAATGAACCATCAAATATTGTTGTCATAACATTTTATCTACAGCCACTCTCCTAGATATGATTGATGCGGAAGCCGAAAATGAAAGGGAGGAGGAAAATGAAGAAACAAATAATATGGGAGTAAATGTTGCAAAGTATACATCATTTACATTTTGCTATTTGAGGGAAAGCTAATATGTCAACACAGATACCTTCATGAAAACCGTATCTGGGTACAGCCCTGCCTAAATGAACACTCTACACCTTATACGCGAATGAAGGCCACTTGGATTATTGTTGCACAGCCAGCCAGGCTGGAATCTGAAGGCTCCAGGTTTATATGCTCCCGTAATGGCGAATCCATATCTATTCGAATTTCCAGTGGAGCAACAATCAATGTCCCATTTTCAGATCTGAAGACTGCAGCTATGGAATCAATTGCTTCCTGTCAGACTATTCTACAAGAAGCATTGCCCACAAACTGTAGATCTCACTATGAGGCCTTCAAGGAAACCTCTTTGACCGACGATTTAATGGACCGAAGGTCTCTTTTTAGCCAGTCATCCAATGCATCTGTTTTCATGCCCATCATCGATGATATTCGTCAATCTCTTCTACTCACAGGTGGCTCTACTGGAAAATCAGAACCGTTATTCAACCGTGCTCTTGGAATACATGACAAGAATAACATAACCAATTGGCTTACCCTAGATCAGCAGCTTCAAAAAGGGCTATGTGCAGCTTTAATTCAATCCATGGGTATCCCACTCCGAGACTTCCAAGTTCCCATGCTCCAATATGATCACGACTATGATACAGACACTTGGCGTAATATGTTTATCTTGGAAGGCGGCATACTTGCCCTAGGAAATCCTAAAGCCAAGCAAATGGGAAAACGGATACAGGAATGCATTTGGCAGGTGGCCAATGCACTTGCAAAGCCTTTAACCTTTTATCTGGGTGCTTTGCGTCCATTGGCGATAGAACTTCTTTCCATTCTTCAACCATCAATGTCACATCCATCTCACAGGCGCTTTATTTTTGTTCACAACTTTCTTGTTGCAAGATCTTATCAGAATAGGCTGGGAACCAGCCTTTGGAATGGCTCCTTTGTCAACAAAGTGTTGCAACAGAACACTGCTCAACTTCCTGTGAAGCTTACATGCCGATTTCTTCGTGACCTAATCACTGGTCTTCTTCGGGTGTATTTTCCCCGCCTTCAGCTACAAGCGAAAACAACTGATGAAAGCACTGTGGATAGCCAAGGCCAACATATAAAAGCAACCTCCGATACTCACTATGGAAAACGTGGAGATATTCCACTCACTCTGAAAATGGATTTATCTACTGCATTACAATTCATTCAAGTTAGCCGTGCTCATCAAATCATTCTTGGGCTTACTGAGCTTGACGAAGCATCACAAGAGCTTTCAGGAAAACCTTTGTCCTTTGAAAAGCATCAACTCAAAGCACTTAGTATTGCACGGGGACTCGTATGCCGTCACTACAAGTTGGGAGGTCTAAATACCAAAGATGAAAACATTGCAATAGTCAACGAAGTTCTCTCTAAGGCACCATACTTTGGTTCCTTCGATATGCATACAGAAAATGTGGTTTGCTTCTATTTGGTAATCCACAATGAATAGGTCTAATCCATGCTCTAGAATCTCTCCCAACCTGATCAAATCGGTGATTTGGTCTTGGAAAAGGTTATAAGGGCTGTGATTTTCGGATTTGATGCGCCAACACCGCTTTCCGTACCAATGCCTGGAGGATGTAGTATTGATGAAGCAGCAGTTGCTATTCGAGAGGTAGAGTGAATCTCAATATCTTTGTGTGTTTGTATGCTAAGTTTATTTCTACATTTCTCCAGATTATTAAGGCTGTTGAAGAATGGCAAAGTGGGGAGTTTCACGAATTCCACTCCAGCAACATTAATGTAAGACATCACTATGAAATGGTAAAGGAAGGGGCCCGTAACATTTTTCTGTTATGGCACAAAACCATGTCAGAGAAGTGGATGGAACTAACTACCCGTGTGTACTGCTCTTCGATGAGTGGTAGTCATATTGTGTTGGGAGATTATTCGTTTTCCATTCGTGGTCTCCCAAATATCCAATTTTAGTCTGTCTAAAATGCAATCAATTCTTCACTTTGTTTATCATGCTTCACCATGAAACGCTATTGCGCTTTACCAACATGAAGTCTAAGACGTTCCAAACATGAGGAGATGTATAGTAAATCTCACACGTATACATTATTATAATGAGGAAAACTACAATCAACAACTAGATATTGTCGAAGTGCATAGCCATAGTTACACTTAGCATTGATGTTAATTTTACGACCTCAGTCATGCCGCAGACTCATGCATTATGGCCAATTGATTCAACATAACTACCTATTTCGTCCATTAAAAAGTTGCTCCGAGGTGTTCTCTTGCTTGTCCTGGCCTATATATAACCTTATTTTGTATCATGTGGTGAAGAGTCCATCCACCACTCTCTATGCCTACCTCCTCGGGTCCCAGAGCACATCACACATGATGTGACAGAGTTCCCTTATCAGGCAATTCAGTTTAGCAGCAGCACCACTCGTAAATTTCTCAGATTAAGTGAACTGCAGCATAGCACATGAGACTTAGCCAATGATATCCAACAGTATGGCATCCCGAACCATCCAGCATACGCTAGAAAGAGGGGGCCATGTTGTGCCATGATGCGACATCTGGTGGCCCAGATGCAACACCCTACTGGAAAGCAGGATGCGCACATACACCTGCACACTGACTCTGATTACTCAGATTAATACACCCATCTGACGACAGGACGAGTGCTGAGAGCCTTATGCTTGAGAGAACACAACCACCAGCATACATTAGAGATTAATGAGGTGCATAATACATACATCCCCAACCATCCAGCATACGCTAGGAAGGAGGAGACACATGCACCAACATACAGACATACAGACCACAGCCCAAATAGAGAACATAACCCCCAGCATACGCTAGAGGTAATGACACACGCAAGGATCAACTTGACAGTTGACCCTACATGTTTCTCAACACAACATCTCCGCCTTCTGCATACGCTAGAAGGGGAGATGCAACACGTCGCGCAACATCCGGTGGCCCGAATGCGGTGTCCCAGCTTGACAGCTGGGCTATGCTTAGACGCTTTCAGCAACTAGCTCCGATGGCTCGGATTGTACGCCTGTCTGACGACCGGACGAGTGCTAAGAATGAAAAAGACAAAAGAATGAACTTAACAACCACGTGTGATGGTCACGTGATGGTTGTGTACTGCCACCTCCCTTCTTTCTGCAGTCTCCGCCCTCCTCTTCATCGTCATGCTCATACATGTCTTCTCCAAATGACTTTATATGGCCCATTGGTTCTGCAACATGTAGAGCGGCACAGAACATGACTTGGCTAATCTTGTGTCCTATCAGAGGTGGTGTCCATAGTTATTTCGGATGAGTCATACCACTGAAACAGTGTGTTTATTTATTGCTAACATGCGCTGCTTACTGACCATAAGATGTCTAGCAACAAAGTACCTGGCGTGCCTTCCTTGTCACCGCTCAAAATGTTCGTACCTAGCTACACAAAACGCATAGCCATACTCTGCTCTCTTTCTTGTCTTTATCCTACGCACCTCTCGTTCTCTCCCTCTCCCTCCTTGTGCAGTTCTCTTCGTGTCACCAAATACACCAGAAGTCCCTCCATTGCACACTCCACGTAACGTCGCCTATGACAACCTTGATAACCTCCGTGCGAGTACACCGAACACAGAAAGAACGGTATCCGCGCGGAAGACGGCTGTCGCGCGACAGTCAGGATACTGGTAGGGCCCGGGCGCAATCTAGCCACGCACCATATCAAGCACGAGTCACCAACATCTCCTTCCAGGTCGCACACTGAATGCGTTGCCTTCTAAAAACAGGTTTCACGAATGCATCCCGACGACAGGTTTTCCAACACTTGCGGCACGTAATGTAACCACCAACTCAAGGTGCTCGCTCCTGCCAAACGACCTCATCAACACAACCTTCGATCGAAGGAATGTCGAACCCACCTCATGAGCATACTGCTCGAACTTCTCCCACAGCGCATGCCACCAGCCTCTCGTAGCTGCCTGTCGCTCTTTTTCCACCACTGCCACCCTCCGCGCATGACTCATCTCCGCCCAACCAAACAGTTCCTCTTTGCATGGATTCGCCGCCGCCGCCTCGTTTTCCTGCTCTCGGACAGATGTAGCAATGACGGTCTCCGCGCTATGGCGGCTCCTGATCCTCCCCATTAAACTTTGACGCCCGGGCGAGGCCACCGGCGCCAACGATGACAGCGACCTCGGTGGCGTCATCAACAGCGCCACGAGCGGTGCAACCGTCGAGCTCCTGCTCTGACTCCATCCCATGAACCACCGCATACTTATTCTCGAGTTTGTCCATGACCTCAAGCGGGTCATCGAGCGCGACGTAATCACAGGATGTCTGTGCGTGTCCTTGCTCCGCTCGTAGGTAGTTTGCTCGACATTCCTTCGTCTTTGGTCCATTATTCCTGGCCAGGATGCACAGGGCCCGCTCGTGCATTACTCATGCTTCGTGCCTTGGGGAGATGCGGCTTAGGCGGCACCACATGGCTATCTGCGACGCTCTCGCTCGCTGCACTGTCGGACGAATCTGAGTCATCAAGGGCCCCTTCACCAATTCTTGTCGCTTACACTGGCTATGCTGGGGACCTCGCTGTCTGCGCTTGTCATGCATTGTTAAAAGCTGAGGGCTGGCGAGTATGAAAGTGTGCTAGCGCAGCCATCGAAACAAGGGCGAGCCACTGTCTTTGGACGGCGGTATCGTCGCCATCGGTGGAAGCGGCGATACAGGCGGAAAAGAAACAGAAGCCCGGTGGGACGTCTCAGTAGTGACTCCACGTCTGAGCTGCGGGCATACCCCCAGCTTGTACGGGGACCTGATAATATACTCAGCAAGAACTAGGCGAGACTAGGCGAGCCTACCTCTGCATTCGAACTACAGACGTCCCTCTCCGTCGACTTTGTGGGTCCAACAGATCCGAACCAGAACGTACATGCTTATGTTGTGCAAGCCAGAGACGTGGCGCTTGTCACCTGGTCAATGCTCTCAACCTTCTTTCAACCTTCTCCGGTCAGTGAACATCGAATTACCGCATGAGTCGTACCTTGTCAAGTGCTTCTTCAGGTTTGCACACTGCTTTGATGGTAGATGCTTGATGAAAACGCCCACCACCGCTCTCAAGGATGCTTCAAACCGGGCGGGTGGTCGCGGCGTGCTCTCCATCGTTCATTTACCGTTTGACGGCTGATGTCGGGAGTTAGTCGAAAAGACCGTATGCAAGCGAAAAGCCCGGCTCCCATTTCAGCGTGGGATATTATCTCACCCCAATTCTGAGCAGTTACTAAGCCGTTGAGCACTACACATTAAGTAATTCAATGCACGTTGCCCACTATCTTCTGAAGGGCGCAACCGCATTCCCAGAAAGAACTCTGACAGGTGTGACACTGCGCAAAAACGACTGAGAGTTATGTATTTATTTGCAAAGTTTGAGCACGACGGACAGGTAGACAGGTCTGAATGCGTGCACACCCAGCTTTCTTGATGGGCACCAGCGTGCGAGACGCTGCACGAAAACAACTATTCGTGGTGCGCAGGTCACGACATACGCATGCCGATCTCTCCAACAGGCACTGGCGTGCGCGATCTATTGGTCACCATGCACGCCAGCTGGGCTCTCCAATGGTAGGCACGATGCTAAGCCAAAACGGACATGCATATGAAAGTGACTTTGTGACGGTGTACACATAGGCAGCAACAACTCCAATGGTATCGCTCGCGCCAGATACCTTTGAGACTACATTTAAAACGCGTCGTAGTGCCAATGTTCGTGACATGGAGTCGTTCACAGCGGTGATGAATAAGTGCTAGCAATGTTCATCTGTTGTTGAGCATCAATGATTGCGTGTGCGAATCGCTGTGTGCATTGGCTACACTTACAGTTGGGATCACTCGCAGGTGCCTTGGAAACTGAGTCAAGCTCGCTTAGCAGCAAGGTAGCATGATTATTGGAGCTAGAGGATTTGACAGAGATCAAGGTGTCACATGGTGAGCTTTGCGACAAGTTCCAGGTCGAGGTATGCATTGTGTGATTATGGACAGTGATGCATCAATAGCAAACTTGATAGGACGCATGAGAATATGATAGCACGACAGTTCTGATGAGGGAGATCAGATTCCGCTACAACAGCAAGGAGCCTTGAGCACGATTAGAAGAGGTTTGGAAGTAAGCACAATGCGGAACAACGACATACGTACATTCGTGAATATGCGATGCACACTGCAAGCGTACGGTAAGGCCTGAGTGACGGTTCACATTTACGTGTGGTGAAAGGGAATGACAATGTGCGCAATAACAGGACTACAGTAGGGAGGAGCGAAACATGTTGTACAGCAAAGCGTCAAGGAGAGCCTGGACAACCTACATGACAACACACGCCACAAGAACCGTGAGGAAATCTTTTGCAAACCAGCACATGTTGCAGGCGTACCGCATTGTGTAACCAACTCAGCGATAATGTTCGTGTTCAGCAACAGAGCGGAGAAAGGGAGCAGCGATGTGCACGATAGCAGCCTGCGACCAGATGCGACAGAAAGTTTTGCAAATAAGTGTGACGTGAAAATTCGCACGGCTGGGGGAAAGAAAACTCCGCTTGGCGCGCATATGAGCGTGACAGAGGTAACGGGGCTTCAATGCCGTGAAACCGGTGCTTTATATTATAGAAGTAACGCCGCTCATTTACGATCACCTCACTTCAGCCGCCGGATCAGCAATATGGGGTGAAGTAAACAGGCTGGACGGTGACGACGTCGACGGGAGGGGCGACGACGGTTTCGTTTGATCCCACCTCTGCTCGTCTTTCCTTTCATGCTACAATATCGGTTGGGTTTCACGACCGGCACATGCGTACGATGCCAAGGCTAACCCACAACGTACGTGCCTTGTATCGCGACTCAGAAATGACGAAAGCGTGGTTCCCGTTATCAGTACAGCTGCTAGTCCTGGAGCTCCAAGCGCTTCAGCTCCTCTCTCTGCCGGTGCCTTTGGAGAATTGGCCGCAGTCAACCCTCCAACGGCTGCGACCGAAGGCTTAGAAAGGAGTGCATTGCAGATGGAAAAAGAAGAAGGTTAGCTTTGATTCTCCGCAGTATTACTTCGGTTTGCACTGAAAAGAGGACCTGCCCGCTCATGTTGCATTGGTCTGATAATCTTACTTGTCGACGCCAATACGATGGTACCGGAGGGTTGTCTCCGTTATGGTGCGCGTGAATTCGCAGAGCTTGTAAGGCCAGGAGTCTGCAGTATTGTGGCGGGAGTGGTTTGTGGCTTCCATTTTCCTTATTTGATCCACCTTGCGTGCTTACGGACGTTCTAGACGTTACGCAGGTTGCGCATTGTTGTGTTGAAAATGGTATTGTTTTCTTCGCCCGTCGAATCACTACGCGTATTCCCATGGCGCTTGTTGAAGATATGGGGGTGATGCAGAAGCTTCGGTAAGTTCGTCGAGACGGTCAAATAAGGCAACAAGGTTGAGATGTAAATTTGATCAAGGTGTCAGGTATTAACTAGATTTTCCAACTATTCGCGTAGCGAGGTGTCTTGCGGTTGTCTGGTTTGAGGATCGGAATGTGATTTAGGGCCCACGAGCGTGCCAGTCAGGCTTAAGTATGCCCGTGGGAAGTTTTGGATTTATTTCGTGTTTTTCTTTTCCTCAGTGCAGACTCCAGAATGCCCCCAAGACCACAGGACGTTAAGCGCCAAATGAGAGCCGGAAAGATTTCCGGAATGAGCAGAGCGGAGCCGACAAATATCATCCGAGATCCCGCAAAAGACTTGCAGAACGCTGGTGACTCCCTCATGAACGTCGACGACGGTGTGTTATCGGATGTATTACAACAATGCAGCGGCTGATTCATACCAAGGGAGCACTTCTTTGAACGCTGCAGTGCCGTTGGCACTGTCCGTAGACAACCAATTTTGCAATTTTTGTGGCCGTTGGGCTGACATCTTGCGAGTATGTGATTCTTGCAGGGCGAAGATCTGTGAGCAGCCAAGGGAAGGAGCCCGAGGGTGCATCCTGCTCCACTCCCAAGCTGCTGAGGGGCGGTTTTTCTGCCCTCAATGTGCTACAACGAGAATGCGTGAAAAAGGGAACAAGGTGAGCTTTTTTTTGTCTCATCACGGGGCCTGTACATGTATTTTACAGAATGCATTTACTGGTTACTCTGGGAGGGTCTACTCTACGATAACATGGCCCCTAGTTTGTGCTACGGTACAAGTGTCCGACACGACAGGTAGCTACCTCTGCGCCTCCGTTGAAATGGACCTGGCCAGTCAGTTCTCTGTACAGGCCAAAAACGTGCGTTGCTTTTCCCTATATTGCAGTAGCTAAAAAGCCTAATGTTGTAATACGTGAAGCTTTGTATTGCCCGTATAGGTTTGAGACTCGGAGGAAATGAGGCAGCAACATCTGCGATGCAATCTGCTACAGGATTTATCAAGCGGTCCACAAGGGATGGATGTCCTGCAAACTTAATGGTTATCCTGGAAACAGAGTGTGACCCCATCACTGGGGCATTAAGGTATGGAGCGAATGGGGAAGCTTCAGTACATGCCACTATTCCAGGAATCTTGGATAACTTCTTGGGTCACCCTCTTTTCGAAGCTGCGAGGGCGGCCAGCAGTGCTTCCAGGGGAGCCAATGGAGTAGTGGAAACAGGGTATTTCCAAGAATCGCCGTTTGCACGGGGTGGATGGCGAGGGCTCTTCTTGGTTACTGGAGGCCCCGCCATCCGGGTGCCCAAACGTGCTAAAGAAGTAATAAAGCTACTGGACGAGTGAGCGGATTTCTTTCTGAACCTACATGCTCTGTGCTAATGAGATGACTTAGCGGTGCTTTTGACTTTGCAGTTGCTTTCCCTTCCCAAACGGTTCATTCGCTTCACTTACGCACCTTTGTCTCGGGGATGATACGGGAGATGGCAGTTGACAACCCAATGCAAATGGTTGATGCCACTATGGGCAAGGCTGACCCACCTAGCATCTGGGGCGCTTGCATCAGGGCATTAGAGTCTTGCAGAGTTCTGCTAGTCTCGTCACCGGTGGTCATATTTTTCAGAGAGCGTAACGCAGATGTTTCAACACAAACTGTCTGCAGACAGATCGCCCTGCACTCTCCTCCGTATAATGCATGGGGAATCCGATTCAAGGAGTGTGGGGGTAAGAAGCAGTGCAACGGTAGTGCATCAGATATGGCGATCAGGACGAGGGGTGCTGCAGTGCGTTCAGTTTGCTTAATCTGTGGTTGGAAGTCTGGGTGGCTCGAATACGATGCGGTGCGCAACATGGTGTTCAGCCTCGCACCGACAATCCGGGGCGGGTATTGGTACAATTTCCCTTTATCCGCACCTCTCGCCTCAGCATTTGTCTCCTCAAAATAACCGAGCGTGATGCGTTACTTGCCATTTGCTACATAGTTCATTGTACTGTGTTATCTAAACAACAACTACATGCGAACATATCATATCGTTGATCGTCTGGTATGCAATGTAAAGTTCTAGTTTGAATCCATTCAAAGTAGTTCCTCAACCTAGTCGGGATGACGCCAGCGGACAAATCCGGAACGGGCACGGGTACAAAATGTAAGAAAACCTGCGCCCGTGATAACGGATGGAGGTTACCTGCGGGTGCCAGTGTGGGAAACGTGTTGCCAATGATAGGCAATGCCGAAGGAGCACGTCAGCACGGGTACACAAACAAGAGCATGCATAGCGTAAGTGCTCACCTGAAGGTGACCCGGATGATCAAGCAGGTAAAGCGTGTGGTCGACGGTGTCCAGCTGTGATAGAGGTCAAGGGAATCGACCTAAGGCGGCACCGGACGCATTAGAACGAGTGAGCAAGTCGTCAGTGAAACCATCCACTAGACTCACCTAGTCAATCAAGGATATGAAGGGACGCGTTGAGAGTGTAGAGGGAGCTTGGAACGTGCTGGAAAACCTGCAAGGCTCGATGTCAGAGTGGCACGCCTACAGAGCCCTGGGTACTTACCTAGGAGGCTCCATGCCGAGCCACATTCGTTTCGCGCTCCGCCACTCACCATCCAGCAGAGCGTCGACAGGTATCGAGGAACCGACGAGGTCCTGGGGGTAAAAAAGTGAAAATACAGCTTGAGGCCGATCATGCCGTCATGAGCTGTCTGGACACACCATTGCGTGCCTATCCCATCTTTGTCCACTTCACCACCAACCCTACCTGCCTTCGCCTACCTCGCCAATTTAAGGCCCCATCCGACTCATTCACAACCCAGCTGACTCAACCCAACCAATTCGTGCGTAGCCCAGCCACCCCACTGACGCGTTTGTAGCCCGGCCGATGCAGGAATTAACGCCGTGGCCCTGTTTTTACCTTTTCAAACTCAGCAGGTTTCAGGGGCTCGCTGAGCTCCCTCACCGTTTTTTTTCCATCCGAGCTGGCCTTTGCTTTTACCCGTACCCAAACCTTGGTCTCGTTGCCTTTGCCCATACCGTGCTGAACCTGAGCGTGTGAGGGCCCCGTCACCTCCGCCCATGCCGCACTGGACTTGAACGTGTGAGGGCCCTGTCACCTCCGCCCACTTAGCGCCGGACCGTCAGCATCCCACTAGGCGTGTCAACACATCACTGGCGGTTGATCCAGCGGTGCATGTGCAGGCCTGGTGCATTTCTGTTAGCTGAGTGCCTTGGCCTCTGTCCCCGGGGCTCTTCCACGCCTACAGCGATGCATGCGCAGCTGACTGCCACTGCGTCTTTGTCCCTCGCCGAGCTCGTCGGGCCGAGTGCGTACCAGGGTGCCGTTGTTGCCTCGTCCGTCCACTGCGTCACCTATGTCAGCCTCTCCAGCCTCCGCTGGCGTTGGCGAAGAGCAGGGTAATCTGCTTCACCTCCCATGTTGAGCTCAGAAAATTCTAGCTTGACTTTGTTGGTAACAAGCGTCGCAACGTCGTTGATGTAGACCTTCAAGCCTATTTCCGCTGCGAAGCAAGCGTAGCTCTTGCAAGGGTCCTCGATAGAAGCGTATATGCGTTTGGGAAGGCTCTTGGTGGCATGTACGATGGTGAGTATGTAGGGCTGCAAAAAAGGCACAGTTGGTATAGATATGACTTACTTCGTAGCGTTTGTCACCGTAGGTTAGTTCTTGAACAGGCCGTAAGATGTCGATTACTATTATCTAACTAGAGGAATGGCCGAACTTCGTCGGCAGAAACCTTGTTTACAATTCTGAGCGATAACCATGAATTGTAGCATGAGGTGGCTTGGCAAGTAGTACATGATAGAAGAGCTGCCTTAATTGTAAAACAAGTTTTATAGAGACGGATGCGAGTACATAGGCATGAGTTAGGAAAATACCACCACACGAGAAAGGAGTGGAAGAAAGGGGTCTAGGGAAATGCAATATTTCTAGTTGGCGTAACGTGCCGGCATATGTTCTTTCGACGAAATGGTGTAGGTAGGAAAAATGTACAAGGGTACACCGCAGACCTCTACCGCGTTTCAAACCAATGACATTTGCCACTGCGTGGCGAGGCACCCACGGGTTTTGTATATGCAAAGGTGCAAAAAATGTAATGTGATTCTGTAAATGAAATACTATGTATGTACAATCGTCGTCGTCTTGATGGCCGCCCAGTCTTCGTCGTCACCGTATAGTGTTGGGGGCACCATTGCGTCGCCTGCGCCCTCGTCGTCGTCGTCGTCGTCTTGATGGCCCGCCGACCTCCGTCGCTCATCGCTGTGTGGTGTTGGCGGCACAGTGGTGCTGCCCTCACCGTCGTCGTCCGAGTCGCGGTCGACCCGCCGTTGTATTGATGGGGCCACGATTGCGTCGTCGCTGTCGTCGTCGTCGTCATCACCACTGAATTTGACCTGCTGTTGTGGTGACGGGGTCGCCACTGCATCATTATTGCTGGTGGTGGACTCACCGAGATCGTTGTTGTCGCGATCAGCCCGCCATCGTGATGATGGCCTTGCGACCGCGCTGCCCTCGCTTTCGTCGTCATCGTCACCTTGGTCAGCCGGCCGTTGCATTGTCCTTTCGTTGTCGTGTGGCAGCAGGCACGCTGTAAAGCTGCCATCCGAACCTTTGAGTGGTGAGCGAGGGGTGAGTAGAATGGTCGAAGACAGGTGGGGGACTCACCTGCGTGCATGAAAGCAACATGGGGGTACCCTTACCAAGAATCCATGGTGCCGTGGTGTGGGTATGTGTTTTGTCGCGGGTTACAAAAGTGTAACCCGTACATTCCCTAGACTCGTGAGCATCATTCACTGAGGCTCGGAAAAGTCAAGCGGGCAGGTGCAGGAGGACTCGGATCACAAGGCCAAATGATTCAGTATGCATAGGATCTCCGCCAATTACTATCAGGTTCACTCGCACCTTTTAACATTCTACATGGCACTGTTATGGTGTCGTAATTGTTAAAACATTCGGTTACTATGGGATTTCGATGAAAAACTGAGCCATCCGATCAAGTATCTGGAAGACGAGATATTCTTGAGCCTTGAAAATGATACGGAGAAGTGGTAGAACACATACTCAAACCTAACTTGATGACAGGTTAGTGTACGGCTATGGCTGATCGTGGCAGCTTCTTACCATTTATGTCGTTTTTGGGTCCCTCACAGCCACAGTTCTCCCCCCCAGTGACCTAACGTATGTGGTGACACACAGGTGGCTGCGGGTCACGTGGGGTTGACTTTTATATCCAAGTGGCTAAAGGGAGCAAGGTGGCAAGCTCGACCTCAACGATCCCCTCGCCCGCATGTCCGATATCATCCAAAAACACAAGAGAAAAAACGCGGACGCACAGGCCTCCTTTCGCCAAAGGTTTCCGTCCCCTGCCGTCTCTCCCTCCTCCTGTCCTCTGATCTTTTCTTTCCTCAGGCGCGCTAGTTACATCGCCACCCTTGAGGAGACAGGTCAACCCCTCCCGCTCCTTCCCTCCTTCTCCCCACTTATCGTCTCCTTCCCCAGTCACCTCCCTCGAGTCCGTTGTTCTCCAGCTCCAGGATTCCTGTCGAGAGGCACGCCAGGTGGCCAGCGAGCTCAAGCAGAACAACGCCTGTCTCAAACACGAGTTGCGCGAACGTGAAATTTTCTGGAAAGTGCTCTGGCGAGCACACAAGATGAGAAAGGCACCCCAACTCAAAGACGTGCCCCCACGCCCCTTCACCTTTGCCCATACGTCCTCCAACGTCATTCCCTGTCACCATTACAGTAACGACGTCATGGGTTTCAAAACAAGTGATAGCACCCCATTGCTCTGTAACGGCACTTCCCTGAACCACAGTTATCCAGTAGTATCGCCCTCCTTGTTATATCCTGGCGTTGACGCCGGTCATCTCTCCTCTGCCAGTCCAACCCACCGCTACCTTCCAATCACGTCTCAAAACCCAGGCCTTGGGCCCCGAATATCTGCTCCTCCATTCACTCTCCCATTCACTCTCTAATTCTGTGCGAAGGAAATCCATCAACACAGTATACAATGCGATGACTCGGGGTTGGTCTTGGCATGCCCTGCAAGTTCAGGTGTTCAACACGACTCAGGTTGCAGAAATCGGCTTCCATGAGTGCACATTTAGAGTATTTTCTGGCCGTCCAAACCTCGTCATCAACCTTCAAACCGACGCTGTGGTTTCTGTGTTTCAGGAAAGCTTGCAAGGTGCTCAAAGCATCGACGTCTCGATACTAATCACACCGATACCTTGTCACATTTAGCCGTCCTTATCAGGTCCGACTGGCCATGCTTCGCGTAGTACTTGACGGCTCCGGACGCTCGCCAGCTCGTGCAAGGCGATGCGCAGGTTTCGCAGGACGAAGATGGTTGGGACGACATTGCACTCTTGGAAGAGATGGAGGAGTTTGCGCCCGAAGATATATGGGGAAGAAATTACGAGCGTTGGATGCGCAGCACCCGCCGCTGGTTGCGATCGCGAGCGTGCGCGAGCTCGGATGCCTCGGTGTAGGGAGGAAGGTCACGAAGAGTTGGCGACGGGCTGGTAATGAGCCCCGAAGGTGACAGCGTTGAGTGAACTGGTGATGAGAAAAAGAACGGCACATTTGCCACGGACGGCGGTGGGGCTCACGCGTGTTGGACAAGTAGCCAACCAACAAGTCGGGTGTTTCGTGATTTTGACACCGTCTCGTAGCGTTTGTATTTTCAATCAGGCTTTGGCTCCCTCGCTTGAGGAAAAAGGGGGGAAAATACTTATTTTCAGCACCGACTGTATGACCAAGAGTGTGTATGTGAAGGGAGACAAGTGGAACATGAGTGGCCGATACCGTGAGGCGAAGAGTAACGCAACAAAAAAAAATTACTTGAAAAACGGGTTCGCAACATCATTGATGTCGTCTGGTCTAGGGAAAGAAGGAAACAGACAGCCGTAAAGAGAGTATCTGGAGAAGGGGGCGTGTAACGGTCGGTCAGTAACGTACGCTTGTGTTGTCGCAATGGAGCGCGCGGCAGGGCACTAGGCTGACGATATGTTAGGCAAGAGGATCGGCATATTTAGGAAGATGAAAGAGTACCCACAAATAATGCAAGGCGTCGTTGTGTCAACAAAGTAGGCAACGATGCGGCATGTGAGAAGCAAGCAAACAAATAGCGACCACAACTGGTAACACAACGACAACGGATGTGTTAATAAGGGGAGAAAGGAGGAAAAAGAAAAATCAAACTACAGAATGCCCGAGTCTTTCAATTCATTTTGTAGGACTGTCTCCTTCGCCGCTGCAAACACTAAACGAACGTTCGTAGTGTCCGTTGCTTGCGTAAGGCTGATCACTCTTATTAGATGGCGCTAGGCCACAAAAATGACGGCGTACTGGGGATAAATGGATAGCCGCGCCCGATTCATCTGCATAAATCTTCAGAGAGTATATATTGCCGCCTTGTTGACATCGGCACCGCCCAAATAGTCGGGAAAGTATCGTTTTAGTGGCACATGGGTACAGTGAGTATGTGGCCATACGAGTCGACAAGCGGCACACCTTCGATAGCTTGGCTTTAAAAATGTCGATCTTGTTCAGAAATAGTATTATAAACGTTCTTAAGAACCATCGAGAGTTGATGACAGATTCAAAGAGTATCAGGGATTCAACCATCCGATTCTGCAAAGCATGGGTTTAAAACTGACCACAAACGAAGAACAGAAAGTTTACCTGATTCTTCTCTTCTAGTAACACTTGGTAGTACTCGCTCAGCGCCGTGCAGAAGATGATGCTTGTTACGCTTTCACAATGGATCCACTTCCTCCACTCTGAATCGTTGCCCACATGCGTTAAACATACGTATCCTAGGCGAGTCAAGGAAATGCACCAAAGGTACGTCATGAGTTCTTCATCGGTGAAGCCATTCTGGTGAATAATCTTCATTTGCTTAACGATTGTTGATTTGCCCGACTCGCCCGAGCCTGAGGGAGAGGTGAGTAAGGGATAGCAGGGAAATGGGAACGGGGAAGAGGTGCCCAAAGGGCTAGCATGGGTATACAGATCTAGGAGTAATACTTTGCACACTTTTCGTAACTTCCTCCAGTCCTCTTCGAGCTGACGGTCGATGGCATCAGACCTTGCCTATTTGGCTCTATCCTGAGCTGATAAACAGCTGCCCATTAGCAGATAGGAATGGGAGGGAGAGCTGAGTTGGCGGAAAGAGAGGAACCTGACAACCAACTCGACGTTACTCTCACCTCGACGTGCTTTGGGTCCACTGTGCCTGATGCCGTTTTCGAATTTGTTGTAATTTCCGTAAGCTGAAAATATGCGGGGCCACTGAGCCTTACCGTAGGGCCTGGTTGCTGAAGTTGTGTCATAGGCTCGGATCGCACATTTTCATTGCCACGGAGCTGACTCTGCTCCCATCCTACATAAGTGTTCCTTCCCGTCTCATCGCTTGTTCATGACAAGGCACCCACCGAGCCTGCCACACCATCCACTGTGGACTCCATGTCTACTACCAGCTCTATGTTAGATGACCCGCAGTAATATGGCGTTACGTATGCACAAATAATTTGCTGCGTTTTCTGGCCTCGTCGCGCTTTCTAACCTTGCTGCGTTTTTTTTTTCTTTTTTTCTTTGACCTCACCACGCGCTTTCATGTCCTTGCCATGGCAGGTACTTTAGACCGTACCCATAACTAATGTCCATACCCCTCAATAACCTGTACCCGGACCACGCCGGTGCAAGGTTTGTTGCGGGTCCTACCAGCCATGTCCGCACTCGTGCCAGTTATTTGTATTACGAGGGGAAAAAAAAGTAGATATATATGTATTGTATTGTACAAACGAAACAACAATGATAGAACAGGGGCTACAGGCCCTGTCCTCGCACCCAGCGGTGTTTGTCGTCCTGATGGCCCATGATCGCCATCGCCGTGTGATGTCAGGGGTGGCATTGCACTGCCTGCGCCTTCATTGACGTCGATCGAGCATGATTAAATCAACAAGAGGCATCAGCGATGCCCATTCAGTTGGAGACGCAGGTGAGGTTTGAGTTAGGGGTTTGGTTTGGTTGGCATGAATAGGTTGACAAGTCAGTGATTTTCTGGAGAAGATTGGGCCCCAGGGACCAGAGACAACGGCGGAGCTGTAGATGAGGGCTCGGCTCGGCTCCAGGAGCCGGAAACAAGGGTGAGGTTTTTGACGAGTCAGGGGTTTTCCTGGAGACGAAGATTGGGTTCCAGGGGCTGGAGACGATAGTGAGATTTTAAACGAAGGTCGACGACGCGGGGGCTGGGGTCAACGAGTCAAGAGTTTTCTGGAGACGAGGGTTAGGTCCCAGGAACTGGAGACAGGGGTGAGAGTTTAGGCAAAAGTTGACGAGGCGGGCAATTGAGCTCCAAGCGCCCGAGATGAGGGTGGGGTCTTAGGTAAGACTTGAGTTTGTGGCGCAGGTTTCTTTGGGGGGGGGATGGTTGGCTGCTAGGTCCCGAAGACGAGGGTGAGGTCTTAGGTGAAGCTTGAGTTTGACCTGAAGGCTTCCCTCGAGATGGAGGGGTGGCGTCGTAGACAAGGAGACAGCTTTAAGCGCCCAGGATGCCGGCTGTGTTTTAAAGGGTACAGTTTGAGGTAGGGGTTCGCCATGAGACGAAGTTTGCCCTCGAGGAGCCAGAGGTGAGGGTGAGGTTTTAGACGGAGACTTACCTCGAGACGATGATCGGCCTTCAGACGAGGTATGTGTTTGTAATGACACTCTCCCTTGTGACGATGCTTTGTCTTGTCATCGTGTCATCGTTTTTTTTCCCTCAGCATTCTCGACATTCTTGTTGTTATTGACAAAGCCCGTTCCGTTCTTGAAGGTCGCTGTGAGGCCCTTGAAGGCTGAGGTGTAGTTTCAGATGAACTCGGTCCCGTTTGCGGTAACTCTTTATAGTGCTCTTCAATTTTCGGTACTAGTCTCCCAAATGCCGTCATTGCATGGCTCTCGTCATCAGTCGAGTGGAAATTGAACCCATTAGGCGTCCATAGCTTCATTGCTGTCGATGTCGCGTTCCATGCCCCAGCCCCGAATATGAGCGACGTTCCTGAGATAGCCATCAGCCCGTCAAAGAATAAAAACACAGCTGGCACTAACTGGCAAAGGCCATCAACAGGCACGGAAGAGGAGATCATTGGTACTTGGTGACCAAAGCGCCCAGGTGCCCCATTTATACTTAAACCCTGTTGACCAGTGGCGGAGAGTGGACTAGGAGGCCGCTTGTGGAAGCACATTTTGATCGAGGGATGTAGGGGGTGCAAGTTGTTTGAGGACAGTCGTCGGAGGTTAGATGTGAGCCGAGTTCAGAAGAGGCAACGAAGGTAGAGACAAAAATAGAATGGGATGAAAACGGAACGGGATGATAGTGGGCCCATGTAGTCGATCGCTTTCTTGTCCAGTACAATGGACGAGAGGTCTAGAAGTTGCAATTTCTTGGTCAAATACCCCTAAATTCAGCACGTATCTCGCAGCAGTATTCGAAATACGCACTAAAGAAGTATAAGCTCCGATGAGTTTGAAAGCCGGCGCCCTGAGTTTACAACTAGATGAAAGGTGCTCGAAGGTCCCCGGGATGAGGAGCGTGTGCAAGACCGGTTCCAGCTTCTGTTCGACTGTTAGTAGACGGCAAACGATAAACAAATGACGTACAAAACCATCCCTCAGAATCAACTTGCGAAATCCCCATTCGATGTTGAAAACGTCGGAGAATGGCTGCACCCATGGGGGTGAGTTGCACGCCAAACAAATTGATGGACCGCGGTTTGGTTGCGGGTTTGCGCTGTAAAAGGGAGGAACTATTAGCTGCAGACCCCAGCGAAACGCGAAGCATACTTTAAATGCGGCAGAAACTGCAGGGTCTTTCTCTCGACGCGCCGTTTTCCCGGTAAAACAACTCGACCGTGGACAAGGTCCACCATTCCTCCGACTCGTTGGAGCTTATCGAGCTCCTTCTAACGATGCGCTTTCGCCTCTCTATCTCCTCCTCTTGGGTCTTTGACGGCTCGCTTTCGTCCTTGAGGGATGGAGTCGATGGAGGGTTGAGAGTGAATATGGGGTAGGTGGTTAAACGTGCCCCTTTGAGGGGTCTTGTGGAGCCTTTGGGGGCGGGGGCAGCTGGTTGCGTGGGCGAAAAGGCTTTGCAGTTGAGATTGCCGGTTTGGGTCGGGTGTGGTCGCTTGAGAACTGATCTTTCAGTTATCGGGACTGTCACGGCAGAGGGTGAGGGAGAGCACGACGTGGTAGCCGTGATGGACTTGGAGTCAAAAAAGGTGGGTTGAAGCGTTAGGATAAAATTCATTACGAACCTTCCAGATAAGACTCACGCCATGTCGCGCCATTGGTAGTAGGGTGAGTGCTGGAAGGACGTGTTCCAAGATGGAGCGTTGAAGACCACGAAAGTGTCTGGAGAAAGAACCATGGGGTTAGTCGTTGTTCAGAATGAATCTACCCATGCCGTCAACGGACGCACGAGACGAGACAGAAAAACCGGACCTGATAGCTGATGAGGCCCCGTCGCTGTCCTTGCATCGTTGGCTGTGTCCTGCTGTCACTGGTGTCCCGTCAGTAACATGGCACCGTCGTCGTTGTCTTGTTGTCGTCAGTGTTGCCTTGCTGTTGCTACAGCTGCATTGGAGGGAGTGCTATCTCGCCGTCGCCGTTGTTGCGGCGGTATCATCTGGGGCACCGGCATCGTCCCGTTGCTTCATCGCTGTTGCTGTCCTGCGTTAATGTCGACAGGTTAAGTAGGCCAGAGACTGAGGAAAACTGGCCTGGTTTGTCGCTGATCACGACGTGGCGAATCATCGAGTCACTGTGGCGTAGCAAGAGGATGGTCATCGTGTTGGTTGTCGGTCGAGCGATGGGGAAGCTAGTGGGACTGGGATGAGCGCGAGGGTTGAAATTCAAGTGATGTGCTTACCATTGGAGTGTTGATGGGGTACAGCTACCCCCGCCATCGACGTCCTGTCGCTGCTGCCGTGCGTCAGGTGTTGTCAATGAGGTCGGTGGTTACTCGCTAGCTTTAATGACATGGCGGTGGGAGGATCTGAGCAATTCGAGGAGGGCACAGATCTCGAGGGACATAGGTGCTCAGAATCGGCTCACAGCATCGTCACGTGATCCTGTTCGTTGTTCCCACCCCTACATCGAGACCCGCTACTCCTGACCGCAACCCAAAACCCCGCAAATCCTCGGTATTAATTACTGGCCTTCTCCCATTCCTACGTGCAAGGAGGAAGCGAGGAGGGCGACGGAGCTAAGTCCAATCTGGCTTGATCGCCTCAATATAGGCTCGCGAGCACACTTGGTACTTTTTTTTTTTTTCATTCCCGCTTTGTTCCCTCACTAACGTTCATCAGACAGTCATCCTATTACTTGTACATAAGGGCAGTATCGACGTCTGCGCGAAAGTATCACCAGTAACGGTAGGACGACGGCACCATGGCAACGACGCTGGTATCACATTAACACCAGAATGACGACGACAACGGCACAGTGGGTATGTTTTTATTTCATTTCCGCCTCCCTCCCTCGTTAACGTTTATCAGACTATCACACCGACTACCCGTACACAAGTGCCACGGTGACAGACGGGTGTACCAGTACGTTCTCTGCATTTATTTTTCGAACTCTGCGTGAAACTTAACTCTGCCCAGACATGGATGGATAGGTTAAATTACTGATGTCGCAGCTTTCGGACACGTTCTCAGCGACAGTAAAAATCAAGCACATGCGATAAATTGTCGAACACGTTAAATGCAATTTCGACCTTGCATGGTCGTATCGTGCGCATCACTCTCGATCAAATATTCAACTGTGTCTGGCTCCCATTCGTCGCGCTTGTTGCAACGTATTTGAAGTGTCGTTCTTGCTCACCCATCCCACTTTGATGGCTGTTCGAGGTGAATTCAGCGTACAGCATCCTCTGTGTGGATTTCCAAGAATAACTTAAACCCCAGACTGTACATCGCTTCTTTCCGACACTCATTCAGTGGGGGGAACAACATGGTATAATCCACTGGCCGCGTTTAAGCATGATCTCAGCCTTGCCTATGGCATCCTCTGCATGGTTACGAACATCTCTAGGTTCTGCTTGGGTATTAAGTTGTAAACGCAGTACTTGATTGAAATTCACGCTCGTACCGCAGCTCTGTTCGGAGACACGTCACTTATGCTTGTTCGTACGTCCTTTCCCTGATCCACATGTTACCTGTGCTACTTCTGTAGAACAACGTCACCATCTTTTTCCCAGCTGATTGGTTTGTCCGCATGGGCTGTTGTATACAAAAAGATGGGAGACCATGAGGTTGACTATCTTTACACATGACATGAATCAAGTTCTATCACCATCACGCGGTGTCGGTGTCTCGGGATCTGACGATTGTATGGTCGCTTCAGCTGATGAGAGCGTTGGCTGCACCGCAGGGCCCAAAAACGTATCCCCTAGGTCAACTAGGCACAAATTAGCTGTTGCCGTGTCGTGTTGCACCCTGGACAACATACCATTGTCCTTATCGACGGGGGCATCCCCAGTGTTCCGTAAGTGTTCTTTCATCATGTCAGTGTTTACTGCTCTGCATATCCCAGCAAGTTTTCCGGCTCTGAGCTGCCACTGAATGTCGTATCGACTTGATGGCATTCTGGCAAAAGGTGAACGATGTGAAAAAGTACAAACTCCTGAACCCTCCCCGTGGTTACGCTTGTATGCCAGGTCACGGTCACTCAGTTCACGCCTCTTGCACCTGGGTTGACTTCGGCAGCGTTGTCCAGCACTATAAAACACGCTCGTTTCACCACTCCGCCTTCAGACCATCGCATAACTCTGGAAACTCGAGATCGTGCATGACAAAAACGCTGGGCGCGGATCAAAAAGCTGGTGTTACTTATGTCCCAGTCTCTTCCTGCGCGCTGTTCCTCGTGGGCATGCTGAATTGCACCTGACAATATCGTCGTGAACCAGATGTTTGTGTACGCCGCTAGATGGGGGATGAGCCCTGGTTGTGGGCTAAGGCTCGGGTTTGTAGTCGTCGTTTGTGCGTCTGTCAGATTCGTTTTCTTTATGCGCTCCAATGTTGACACACCACAGAGCTCCTTGCTCCTTGGCGCCATATACTGACCTAGTTTCGCATACAGGCTACGCAAGGTCGAGGGCGACTCCGGCTACTACGTCCCTGGGCAAGGGGATATCATGGCCCTATTTTGAATGCGTGGCATGGAACCTTGTCCATGCGGTTTATCCGCTCCAACGCATCCATTTTACTCTTGGAATGCACTCCTTTTGCATACCGCTTCTTCCGCTCCTCAACAAACCCATCTAGGAGTCTACTTTCCACAGAACCATCATCGATATCATACCCAACTCTCGCAGTGACTGATACGTGCTCGTCGTGGTGTGTGACTGGGAACAAGCGAGTTGATATAGAGGGTCGCCGCTATATATAACTTTCAATAACCTGCATTATTCACGTGATAGACTTTTTTATCAGCTAAATGACGTACTATCATGGTGTGCGGATGCAAAAATAATTGCAACAGGGTACAATATACAAACTCAGACTGGTACCAGCGCCTTCGCTCCCCTCAGAGACTCATCGCATAATGGCGTCCGAGACAGCTTATCGTCCACAAATTCAAGAGTTCTTAATCCCGGCTGAAGGCAAGGCGATGGAAGAAAACGTCTGGGCTACGATGGAGCATCAAGTCATTTGGTACGGATATCCAGAAGTCCGGGAGTACAGGCATCCTAAAGGTGGCATGTACAAACGCTGCCGGGTGGAAGCGTTCAACTCTGGTAGAAGCAGTCTCGGCTTCCTTCCCCTTCCCTTGCGTTACAAGGATGCTTGGATACAACTCTGTTATACCATCATATTTTGGCTGAATTCATGGAAGGCCTGGGTGGACAAAGAGAGCCGAGTCCGAGGCAGGAAAATCAGAAAGAACGCAGTGCGCGCTGCAGCCAAGAACACCGGGACTCAATTTCTACAATACTTGCTTATTCGCCGACTGATCATCGAAGAGCTCTTGCAATACGATGTCTCCGACCAAAAAGACGTGAATTTGCGGATCTTCGACGAGTATCTTATACGGGAGCGCATGAGCTGGATTTGGACAGAGTATGATAACGTCCCTGCCAAATGCAAGATCTGGCTCGGTTATGACCCTGTTCACCCGCACAATGAGAAGTTATTTGGTGACTCACTCATTCCGAACTAAAGGATCCTTCCCACTGAATGACGTCCCATGCATAGACATGAAACAAGAAGCCCTCGAGGTTCCCAAGGAGTTTTTCCCCCCGCCTCCCTCTTATGACCGATATGATCGCTGGATATGGGGGAGTATCACTCATTTCGACTTTCATGCAACATTCAGGGCGGATGTGGAGAACGTCGTTAAATTCTACAAAAACCGCAACTTCAAGCAGTTTGCCACTGAAATGCCCTATGTTGCCGATGCAACGTATCCTGAGCAGTGGCATGAAAGCCACGAACCGCCTGTGGTTTTCCTCACTGAGGAAGAAGACCTGTGGTTCAAGCACTCCAAGTGAGCGATTTCAAGTTATACCGCGTCCAGCACTGACTTGAGTGTTAGACCAGCGGTGCTTGGGTACGTTTCATCAGGTTATATCTGTAGGAAAATTCAGGTTTCTTTGACAGTGCCGGTTCTCAAGAGAAGGTAACGATGCCAGAGCCTCAGGCAGGACCTCAGGCAGGACCATCAGAGTAACAGCGTCTGTGACATTTACCACGATAAAATGCTGACTTTCTTATCGCAGTACTGGTGGAAATTCCCGTTCCCAGGGCATTGTTGAAAATAAACGTACTCGTGAAATCGTAGAGGCACTGGCAGATCCCAACAGCGACTTTGGCATTGAAGATGCCCAACAAGCTCTAGCAGCAGAACTAGGAGCAGCATATAATGAGACGGCTTGGGTAAAGGTACTGGACGCGGTGATGCCAGAGAAGGATGAGCGGTCAACCTGCACTGTCGACGACGCGTTCAAACTGTACAGTGGTGGGAATGAAGAGCATCGCAGCACAGTCAACTGCAAGGAGACCATGCAAAGGTACCGCCAGACCGAGATGGAGCTACTGTAACTCTTATATGATCTTCTTGTTGTATTTGTTTTTTACATCGTTCTTGGGGATTTGACCCCAAGGTAGGCGACGGGTGTGTAGATAAAGAGCAGTTTTTACATAGAGCAAAAAGGATACTCGAAGGCTTTGGCATAAATATTCCCCTAAGCATTTCTGAAGAGCTAGATGATCTAAATAAGGCACGAAAGGAAGAGAAAAGTGTCGTAGCGATAGGCACCATGTAACATTGCCCGGGTTTGATATTGAATCAGCGACCTCGCCTGCTGAACACGTGTCACATTGGTTGCGATTAGTTTGCGCCATTTTCTGGGCCGCATTCGTTCCCACCATGCCCAAACATCCAGCTGGACCAATCATGCTCAAAATCAAGCGCACATCCAGACAAGCACGCGAAAACCCAACCGTACAGCGCCCTTCTGAAAGAAGCCTAATGCGAGACAATAGCATGGACATCGGTGCCGACGGTTTGTATTTATTTAAACATATCTCGGTCACTTAGTTGTCAACGCACGGTTGTCTCTAGTAACTGGGCCTTCGATGGCGACTTACAGCAAACTATCGGTAGAGAAGCAGTATTGCGGGTGCTGCGGTGACTACATAGAGCATTTGAAGAAGTCACATAAATGCATTCAATGCAATCTCCTGGTATGCGAGCAAGAGAAATCCTATGGCAGTGGGTGTATTGCCCTCGGTACGGTAAAATATCGCGAATCTTTTCTGTGCCCACCATGCGATCAAAAACGGTGGAACAATGTCCCAGAAATAGAGCGAAATAAAGGATATACGAGTGCAACTCCAGTAAGCCAAAGAGAATGGCGTGTGTCTTGGATAACTAAATCATATTTTTGCAGTATAGCTTCCTTGGGCACAGCTGGAAAAAGCGTTCCAAGCTGACGTGGCCAATGATCGTGGTCAGTCTACAGCTCAGCACCTCTCTGGACAACTATATCCGGGACGCAATCACATTAGATCTCGAGAATCAGTATATGGCTGCTCCCGAAAACGTAGGTAGCTCAGGCATGTCTAGAACATTCTAGCTAAAAACATAGCAGCTGTGTGTAATCCATGCCCAACTAAAAGAAGGAGCCGCAGCCCAGAACCTGGCACGGAAAGCAATGGAGCCAGGCATTGTCATGTTGAAAGAGTCAGTCCTTCAAGATCTTCCTGCAAACGTGTTCGTCATATTGGACACACATGCTGACTCATTGAGTGGGGGGTTGCAATGGGCTGGTGGCAGGGATAATGCACAAGCTTGTTTGGCAAGCATCATGCTGGACAATTTCTGCGGAAAGAATTTCCTCGTGCAGATGAAGGCTGCAGCAGACATGGCACGTAACTGTAATACAGAACTCACTAAGGTTGATCCTAAGGACACCCCTATGTTTCGGGGTGGTTGGAGGGGCCTTGTGGTAGCTTCGTGTGGGCCAGCTTTGCGCATAGAAAGGGGGTACGAAGACCTACGGAAACTCGTCGACGAGTGAGTCGTTTTTTCTCTTCGGTATACTGCAGCCTGAGCAATGGGGTAGGGATCTATTCGATTTCGTCCTCGGTTTTATTGGAAATTCAACCATTCCAGACGACATCGTGGGCTTTATAAAAAAGGTCATGAAACGCACCGGCGTGAACAAGTTATATGACAGTATCTGGGATATGATACTGAAAGCCGCGGGGCAAGATATTGACATGCTCGAAATAAACGGCGTCATCGTGATCTTCAAGGAAAGGGGTTCAAAGGAAATCCTGTCTCGGATGATTGCGTTGCATGACCCTGTACACCGAAGACCTTGGGGGGCGGAGTTCAGTGCTTGCGGCACACCGGAATGCAGGCCGACTATGCAAGATTTTGACGTACGAAGCAAAGACTCTGGGGTTCGAGTTACCTGTAGACTATGCCATTGGAGGTCTTCGTGGGTGAAGGAGCACCACTGGAAAGGGCTCCTCTTCAGAGCGAACGTCACTATGCCGAATGTTTTTTGGCACGTATACCCCGCACCCAAGCAGCTTGAGGCGATATTCGTATGGGTAACCCAGAAGGCAGTCCAGACCTAGTAGAAAAGTTTGAATGCGGAAAGGGAATGTATAGGCATGTATAGCGGAATTCATGAAGCAGCACGTGCCTATCAGTACCTGTAGCACCTACCTTGTAGACATCGTGAGTAACCGCCCATGTACTGGTCGTCATCGTACCAATGCAGACCATTGGCCACAACTACCCAGCGCCAGTCACGACGACGAAAATAAACGACGTGCCAACACCGTCACCTACCTTTCCTCTCTTTCCCATTAGTCATGTCCTGTTGCTGCAGCGTGAAGATGCGGCCGCAATCGTAACGACCACCAATGCCGTACTTGGTACTTTCCTGTTTTCTTCTTCTCTCTCTCTTTGCTCTGATTACTCGCGTCCAGGCGTTGCAGCATGAAGACGCAGCCACGATGATGTTGCCTCTGGTGAGTTTTCTTACTCTTTCCTTCCTAAATACTCACGTTCAGTCGCTGCAGCGCGGACCACACAGCCACGACGATGATCACGATAGCAGACAACGCGTCGCTGTACGTGGCCGCTTCCTTTTTATTTTATTTTAATCACTCACATACAATCGCTGCAGCAGGGAAGACAAAGCCACAATGGGGGGCGACGGTATGTGCCCCTCGCCATGTATTTAATACATTCACCCTCTCGTGTATCTCTAGCCGCCACCCAGCCGATGAACAAGACCCCAACAAGAGCGTGCGTGATATCTATGACGCTTAACATCGCCTGGAAAATGACGAGGATGCGCTTGTCCGCCAGCGGCAACACGTGAAGCTTCGCCCGGCGGCTCAACATTGAACGAGGAATGTACGCCCATAACCTCGGCGACGACAATAAGGGCCCAACGAGACCTGCTAGGTGCTACGCCGCTAAAGACGACAAGGAAGAGACGAGGAGGTAAGTCCAATCATATGTGTTGCAGAGGCGACGACGTTAAATCACTCGCCACCTACCCTCTTGTCACCTTGCAAGGCGACAACGTCGACGAACATCGGCCCGCCACCAGCCACCATCAACCTCCTCATCCAACCGTAACTCCACAAGGCAACTGAAAATGGCGCCAAGGATGTGGGGCATGCAATGGCGTACCCAACACTACACGCCGATGACGACACATTACCTCCTACACGCATCCTCGACTACGCCACAACATCAGCCCCGGCATCTCGATGAACACGATGCCTACTAGTGTTACCTTGGAAACGGCAAAGAGCGCCATCAACAACACGTCACTACATAGTAACAGCGACAGCGTCCGGGCTGCCCATCAGCTCTTGCAGGGGCACGAGAACGCAAAGGCGGCTCCAGTGCTACAGGCTGACGGTGATGCCAAGGCATGATGAGGACACGCATACAACCCTAACCCTCTGGGTGCGCAGCTCGTCTTTCGAGTGATGCTACCGATGTGTATATTGCACCTACGTAGCCTACAGGATGCTACGCAATCTCTGATCGACAACGCACGTCAGCCCCGGCTCTTGTTGTGCGGCTTTGTGAGCCCGGGCTTATTGACAGTGCAGGTGTGCTATTTTGCAGGGTCTATCTGACAAGCTTGTACCGCAGCCTGGCAATGGTGGTTGAAACGTTGATCAGCCTACTGCGTCAGTAAGTATACCATTGTCCTACACATATATTAACTTTTTAGACAACCTTCTGATGTACTTTATTTACTTGAAGTTGCAATGCGTCTTTCATGTCTTGAAGAGAATGCTCAACCTTCAGAAAGTATGCAAAGGCCAAAAAGTAGCGAAAGACTTTGGAAGACACCCAAAGGCGGGCGAAAATGCAGGCCTCCAACACCAGCACGGTTTGATTCTGTGCTTATCCAAGTCGACGAAGAAGCACGTCGGCGAGCGCCGAGGAGGCTTTCATGGTATGTAATTTTCTCGGAGTTATCAAACATAGCATCTAACTGTATATACAAGTCTTTGCGCAGCCGAAGTCCGTGTCATCTTTAACCTCCCTCCTCATCTTGGAAACCATTCGGAAACCCTGGCATATATCCATTGGTTCAAGCCGCTTCACCACTTTGACGACAATGTCAAGATGTTCCGCATCTGCCGCTCTACTCAAAATCGACTTCCCAATGCTGTGGTCGTTCCAGTCTCACAAATCATTCAGCCTTGCCACATGGTGTCTAAGTTTCCTAACGGGGCCATCGATCCTCTCTGGAATTGGCATGGCGTTCAATTTCCTGTTACTCAGGTTTTTTTTACTTAAACAGATATATTGATCAGCGGACATTCGAACAGTACAGGGTCCATGATCAGTGAACACCGCAAGCGCAGGATAAGGTGGCGGTTGTGCAGGCGGGCGGGTGGGCTGTAAGTTCCCTAACATACAGTAATGTCGTGTTGAGCTGACTAGCCATGCCAGTTTTTTTCCCTCCACCATATATCCTGCATACATGGTGATTGTCAGGAAGCAGGCAGGCACTCATGTAGGCGTTTGAGCTCATATACATGGTACATCTCGATAAGTCGTGCATCGCCGGCAGAACCACCCTTATCCGCGTGTATCAAAACGCCTGCTGTGTATGGCTGATCAACCCACATCAATCCTTATCTCTGCGTGTGAGTCGACCCACAATGCTTCCTGTTTGGTGTATTAAAAAGGCCACTTCACGACAGGTCGACTTCAAACACTTCCCATCCGTGCTGTCATCCCTCAAACATCATCTTCAACAATGATTACCGTGCATAGTGGTCAACTCACAGTGCTCCTTATCTCTTTCTGTTGTTACCGGACCTCTGGCTCTGTCGCTCCCTTATTTTCACTCGTTGAAGGCTTTCGCACATGGTCCAGTTAATGCCAACCAACCATCTCTGTGCATGTCAACCTCACTTGTGCGTATAGCCCTGTCCTACTATCGCTATGAAGTTGTAGGTTTCTGTTGTTACTCTGTTTACTCCTAAACTAATCGCACATTTGCAAGTCTTGTTTTTGATCCGCTTGTGGATCATCGAGTCATCCGTCTTGCTTATACGTTTTTGGATTTTCTACTCGTGTGTTGGTGGTGTAGGTAGTACTAGTTGTATTCTCGGCTTAATCTTAGTTTCGTACTCGCCGAGACTGTGCTTGCATTTGCACTTCACATGCCATTAGCTCACTTATTCACTCTCTCCAAATGTAAGTACAACATGCCACATTGGGAAAAACATAGAGGCTCAAAGTTTGCATACTCTTGACATGTGGTTCGTACTCTGGAAAACATCAGCCATGCGCAGGTTCAGGCGAGACAGCACAACCGATATGCCAAAAGGGGAAGGAACGGACAATATTTCAATGCCACCGCCACATAAGAATCATCCGATACTTATGCAGAAAAGTTTGCTTTCCAAACTTTGAACTACAATTTTAAAATTTACTTATTCAGCATATACTACTAATCTGCAGGGCAAACAGGGTTAACCAAGGACTGTTTGTCAGTTGACCTGAACGAAAGGGGTTAGTTTCACATAAAGCTCCGGTCCAATCAGAGTCCTCAATGTTCCCTTACATACTAATCAGGTTTTCCTAAGCGCTATCCCAGCACTTGAACAGCGGGACTTGTTCGGCTAGCCCAGAGCTATACTTTTTAAGGCTTTATGCCTAGGTACTGCCAAGCGTTGTCAAGTAGCCTTGAACCCCGCTCAGATTGATCCGTTGATTAGATATGGTTGAACACAGATAGCATTGATTGCACAAGAGCGACTTGATCTGATCTAAACTAATCCTATGTAGTAGGTCCAATTGCATCTCCTCGCCGCAAAATGCATTTTTTTAAACGTGTGAGGCTAGGACGGAATGGGATGTCGCCGCTTGGAAGTCCCGTTCTCGGCGTGCAGGCCAGTACTTGCTGTCCGTACGTGATCGCATAGTGACTCTGTATGATCTGAGAGTCCAGGGATAACAGCGCCTGCGCTTCATCTGCAACTCGCTTCGATTCAATGGCAGGCGTGCACACACGGTGATACGTGCGAATCTGAATCGAAATCTGTGCACATTCATCATTTAGCATGCGTACAACAAGGAAACGATCAAGTGGCGCACCCCAAACTTGGAGGCCACGTTCGTTGCGTATTGGAGCTCCCTCCCGATTTCTTCCCTCCTCACGTAGCGCTTCAAAAACGACCGGCGAAGCTGTGTCTCGAGAAACGTCCTGATCTGAAATAATGGTCAAGGGGCACAATAAACTGCATTTTCTTTACGCACCTGAAGCAATGCGCTACACAAGTGCTGAACAGGTTCAGCTAGAGCCTGCGTCATAGTCTCTCCCGCTTCGTCAAACTCATACCGAACTGAATAGAGGAGGTTTGCACAACGCTCCGCGAGACGCAAACACGAAAGACGGTTCGTCTTCATTACAAAACGGAGTCAGGAGATGGATATATGCGTCAACGAAAACATACTTACGTCAACCTTTTAACACGCATCCCAAACGCTCAACAATACCTTGGCCGCCTCTTCAAGGCCAGCACAAGGAGCGAACTTGAGAGCGTCGGTGGACATCGAGAGCGCTTCCTTGACCACAGGAGCGATTTCTTGGCCTACATGCTTGGCTGCGCTATGCTCAGCAAGCTAGTGACCCTATATTACTCCAAAACATACCCGATTCCTTCGCCTTGACGAGGGCTTCGCCCATGGGCGACAGCGTCGCAACAATCGCGGCCGGCAAGATGGACGTAACCGCCAGCGAAACGCGCTATCAATGAGTCAGCGCAATGAAATGTAATCGCGACAACGATCAACTCTTTCGGCCCTGCTGTACCCTTCTTGTGCAGCTTGATCGTCAGGCGTCGGCGCGTTCCCATGTTTCATACGGACACGGGCGAGCAAGGAACCATGGTGCTTCATAGTATCCTTGTCGTGTGTGGACGTCGCCGACTTGGCCTCCGACGCGTCTTGGTGATACGAAGTTCCTCCTGCATTAATACTGCCTACGCGTTCTGCCCTTGGACCGCCTGCATGTGGGAGCCCATGACCCACGTCTTCATTGTGTTCACCAGTTCCGTGGCTCAAATTTTTGTTTTCGCGTTTGACGGTGCTCCCGCTCTTCCATCCCCAAAACGTCCTCGAGCGAAGCTCCTCCCGCTCCGTTTCCTCTATTCCAATACCGAGCGAGGACAAGAAAGGGCAAGTGCTCGTGTGGGACTGAGACGGAAACATCAGGAGCGACTACGATTGCCACAGACCAGACGTAAACGACGTGGATGAGTGCGTCGACGCGTTGCTAAATCGACAGTCGCGATAACTATATTGTTCGATCCAAGGGCATTCTGTCCTGGCTCCTGACCGTGTACGGACAGCTTATTCACATCAATAACACAAAGTACGAAAAAAAAGGTCCACTCACTGTCTCAGGAATGTGCCCATTTGGGTTTCCTTGCACTTGGATATGACACGTGTGACGGCGTGCCAAGTCTTCCGACATTGTATGCAGAGGACCGTCCGTGAGTGGCAGTCCGGCGCATGCCTCATCATAGCGTATCTCTGATCTCGTACCCCTAGGTAGCATGGGCATGGGCATCGCTCGAGGGACGGGAATACCTTCCATCGAATATGCCACATTTGCACCTATCGGTATGTGAGCATGGCCGGTCATCTGCTCCGCAGAGCAGGTGCCCATGCCCCCGGCGCTGTCAAATGTGGCACGAATTTCGTCGTCCATAAACGCGCCTGGCCCTCCCCGCATCCAAAGGGGTCTCCCACATCCGGGTTGCACGAACACCATGCTGTCAAACTCGCCGGGGCTAGAGAGGTAGCTAGTGCAAGGGTTGCACGCTTGGTGCCCGTGCGCCATACTGTCCCAGTCATCGTTCCAATTTCTTCGTCCGCCCCACCAGTGGATGGGGGCTTCGTTCAGGGGAGTCGACTCGCCCTTTACTGGGGCTGGCGTGTCCTGAAGCGGCAAGGAATGCGGACACGACTCTGCGCCGAGCGAGACGCGTCTGTTACAGTGACTATTTGACGGAGACGAGGCAACTTGTACGGCATACGAGTTTTCAAGGGACTGTTGAATGAGCGACTGAGTACGCGGGTATCGAGGAGAGGGTGATGGCACGACTTGCACGGGGGAGCCCTGGGCAACGAAAATGGGACTGAGCGGGGAGGGGTGGTGAACGAAGATGACTCGTCTGGAAGTGGGAGCGAGTCTGTCGAGAGTCGGCGGAAACACAAAGAGCGAGCGGCAGCTTACGGTATGAAACGAGGCGGGCGAGCCTTGTCTTGGGCTGGTACAAGCGGACGGGAGGAGACGTGGACTCTGGGGCCGAGACGGAGCTGGGAGGGGAGCAGAAGGGGGAAAAGGTATGTTGTTTGGGCTGGGATGGCGCACATATGCGCGGTGTGGACACATAACGGGGGATCGCTCGGGGGAGCGAGACAAGGAGGGCGTGCGAGAACGCGAGACAGCAGATGAGGGGCGGGGCGGGGAGGTCATGCCCGGTTCGGGACAGTCTCGGAGTGG
>JBBPMF010000295.1:0-35522 GCA_038090175.1 Austroboletus eburneus | reverse complement strand
AGGTCGTGCACGGGTGAGAGAGTCGCGAACTCGTCGTCGTCGTCGTCGGTGTCGGGGAACATGACGGGTGGTGATTTGACGCGTTGGGAGGGCATCGAGGACGAGGACGAGGTTGGGGGGGTCATTTCATTTTTAGAGGGGGGTCATGGGTAAAATTGAAACTCCACCCCCTGGGGCGGTCTCATCCGTGCACGTCGACGACCAACTGTGCTGACAATAATGTCCTACAAACCCGCTGCGTTTCGGTCCCAGCCAGACCAGACAGAGTTCAAATATCGCTCCCAAGTAATCCATCTCCAGGATTGCTTCCCCGACTACTCCGTCGAGGGCACGTCCTTCCCCTCCTCAGACACCCCCCTCCTTGCTCACCCTCCCCCCAGACCTCCAGTCCCTCCTCCTCGAGGTCTCCGGCGACGTACAACTTGCCGCACAGCGAATCAGTGAAGGTCCGTCTCCTGCTCGCTTTTTTTTCATCCTCGTCCATCCAACGCTATCTCAGGTCAGGTCCAGCAATGGGGTTCCGTAAAAAGTAAAAAAGACAAAAAAAACCCCACAGCCTCGCACCCAAGCCCAAAGGATCACCCCACTCCTCGCGATCGCATCGACCCCCGCAGCGGCCGCGGAGGTCGAGGTGGTCGTGGTGGTTCGACAAGAGGTGCCCGCGGTCGCGGCTCAGCACGAGGTGGGCCCGGGGTAAACGGCCACGCCTCGCGCTCCTCGTATCCCGGAAAACCCTCTTCGCCTGCGCCGGATTCCTCGGATAAACCCTCGGTCGAAGACTTCTCCGACGCAGCCCATCCCGACAAACCTGATACGTCAAATGGCATCCCTCCAGCCTCGCACGACTCTCTTCCCGACTCCAATATCCCCGCGGATCTTTCTGCTCCCGATACCGCCCTTTCCGCACTCCCTTCTTCAACCCCCTCCTCCTGGGGCGCCGGCCCTTGGGGCGCACAAGACTACCCTACATCACCTCCTGCCGCACCGGCCCCTTCAATAACCACAGCTCCAAGGGCCGCGAAGCTCCCAGCGACTTCCAAACTTTCTTGGGCTCAAATTGCACGGTATGATCCTCCCTCTTCTTCTTTGCCCATTCCCCTCTCATGCTCTTTGTAGACCACAAGAAAAACCCACCGTTGCACCACTACCACCTGTAGCACCACGTGCTCCACCTTCTGTACCTGAACCAGCTGAACCAGCTCCCACTCTGCTCCCTAACGGCGATTCCGATGCGATAGACGATGGTTGGGAGGATCCGACAACAGTACAGCCACCTACTTGGGATGACGAACCGCAGGTCAAACCTCCTCCCGAAGATGCTTGGTCCTCCCCTGTGCAAACACAACCAGATGTCGAGGATGAAACTCTCGCTCCTCCCCCCCCAGAGGAACCCGCTCCCGAGATTCCTGTACCAGTGCTTTCGGAGCCAGTCTCGACTCCTCAACAACCCGTAGAGGAACCAGTTGCTGCCCCATCACCATCCAAGTCCATAGTGTCTGTGCCTCCTCGGCCATCAACTGCTTCACATCGCAACGTGAACAAGCACAAGGCAACCGATCAAGCGGTCGTCATGCCCACTTCGAGCTTCAACCCAGGACTCGAGAAAGTTGGCATGCAATTTGGTAGTCTGAGTCTTGGTGGCGACGTGATCGAACCATCCCCGTGTGTATCTTTCGCATTGATTCGGCGCTCCGGCTAACTCGTGACCGCAGGATTGAACCCTCACCAGCCTCCGAGCCGACCGTTATCAAGGCGAAGCAGTCGCCCCAGCAACTCATTCAACCTTTGCCGCAGGCACAAGCACCTCAAGAGTCACCCATAGCCACTTCCCCTGTTCAGTCTACCGGCGCGCCATCTCAGATTGTACCACAACAGCAGCCCGCACCTCCCGTACCCGTACCCGTACCTGCCGCACCTGTTGCCGTTCCTCAACCTCAACCTCTGACATCCAGCGTGTCACACGCCTCGATATCTTCCTCTGTCAGCCAGTCAATAGTATCCGCGCCATTCTCTCAACAACCTCAGGCGTCTTTCCACCCTTCCCTTTCCCAACACCAACAGCAACAGGCACCGTTGACCCAACATCAAGTACCATATACCCACCATAGCCTCCCTAGCCACCTCGAAGCTACCCAGAATCCACCCCAGCAAACTCAACACGCAGTGCAGGCCTCGCAGCCTCAAGCGTCTACGGCTCACTCGACATACTTTAGGCAGCCAGAGGTACCTTACTTCCACACTCCCACTCCGCCCGCTGGACAGGGACAAGATTACAACATATTTGGTCAGATTGGTCAACAACATCCTTCTCAGGCATCACACTTGGGCGGGTTTGCTAACAATGATTATGGATACGGTGATAATCAAAGGGTATGTTTGCTCGTTAGTTTTTAGGCACGTGACTAAAAATGATGTAGGGCTTTTATGACTCGTATGCTCAATCACCCGCTTTCGGGGGAAGTCGCAACATCTTAGGTCATGATGATGTCAAAGGTCTTCCCGCGTCCCAGCAACTTCCAGGTAACACTGTCCTCCCGCCATCCAACGCCCAGTCTTCGCAATTACCTCAAGGTAGTGCACAACCGCAACCATCTGGTGGCCAAGGCCCTCAACAAAGCTATGCTCCTCCCGTCCCCTATTACTACCCTTACCCACAGAACCAGTACTACGGTACGCCGTACAATTCGGGATATGGTGTCCCCCAGCCGTTCGTCAAGTATCCTACCATGTTCCAACCTGGTCCTCCTGCTCAGGGTGCCGCGCCGTCTCCAGGAGGCAAGCAAGGTCCTGGTACAGTCCAGTCGCAATCGGATCATTACGGGCGGGGGCTCTACGGTCAACAACATCAGCTCCCCACCTCGGGGTACGATGATCTTGGGTACCAACACCATGCACCGCAACACAACCATGCCCCTGCGGTGAACAATCTCACGTCGAACGAGTACAGCAAGCATCCTCAGCTGTACGGTGGACAAGCCATGCAAAACTTCATGGGTCTCAGTCAGGGCAATGCGGCTGCGTCTGGGCCTTCGCTCGCTCAGCGTGCTGGTGGTGGTACGTCTCCCGAGGCGGCATACAAACCTTACTCTCAAAACGTTGGCGTGAAAGATGGCGCTGCAGGTGTCGGTCAAGGTGTCGGTCAACCCCAGTCTGGACGTGGCGTTCAACAAGCGCACAACCAAGGCGGTTTTTACGGGGGCAATCGCTTTGGCTCGAGCGCTGGTGCTACCGGACCCCAGGCTCAGCAAGGGCAACAAGCGACGCAAGGTCCTCAAGGCCACGTAGGGTATCCACAGAACAACTCGGACGCCAACTTTTACCAGTACCAACCGAGGCAACATCAGGGCTACTGGCAGTAACTAAGTAGAAAAGGAACGGTTTTCGGCTGACTTGTTTCTGGTGTATCGTGTCGGGCGTTGTGATCAGTTTACGTTTCTGCCTTGTCCAGTACTCTTTTTTGTTTCCTCACTTGTACTTTCCTTTCTCTTACCGCTCAACCTCCCTCGTTTCCTTTTGCTTCAGTTGTTTGATATCATGGTTGTCACAGTTCCCCGAAGCACTCCCTTGCAATGTACCTCCCAGCAACAATGTCTCTAACAGGCAACTCCCCTTGATACCTCACATCCTGAAGGCGTCGATAAGATTGTTGACGTGACGGGGTCGGCAAATGTTTGACATACGCATCTGCAGTACATAAAAAGCGACGATAGTGAAGTAGAAGAAAGAAAAAAGGTACGACGCCCCGTCCCACCAGGGGCGTATGCGCACCCCTTTTATTTTGCATGCATCGTATTTTATCGCAGACGGCTGTCGGAAAAAGAGCACGTCGATAAAAAAAGGAAACCATTTGGCAAACCGAATACGCACCGCGCTTCACGCTCGCTCTCGAGCAGCGCGAGAATGTCCTCTTCCCGAACGGGACCCTTGACGTTCCGGATGATCGTACGCGTCGTGTCGTCCATGAACTCGACGCGCACTTGGGTGACGCCACCTCGCGATCCGGTGCGTCCGAGGACCTGTATAACGTCGATCGCGACCGTCAACGTGGAGAGGACGAGAGAGAAGAAAGAAACGATGGAGACCTTGATCACTTTGGCGAGCTTGACGGGTGCTTTCGATGAGTCCTGGCAGAGGGTGAGGAGACGGACGACGGTGAGTTGGTGTAGACGTACCATTGTGGTGGGTGAGGCGAGGATGGAAATCGCAGAAGCGGTGTGTGGATGGTATGGCTTGCGAAAATAAGATTAAGGTTTGAAATATACACAAAACTCCGTCGGCAGTGTCCGATCGTGCCAGGCATAGCGATAGGCGTAAGATACACTGTCAGGTATCCTAACAAGGGGAAAGGCGACGAAAAAGAAACTATCAATATCAATATCCAAAGTATACTTGGCTATAGTAATACATCTAATCGTAAAATATACTGAAGAGAGAACGGAAACAGAAAACAATCGGATAGCACAAACCAAAATATAACATAACCTTGGCACTGATTTTTTATCCAAAGCCACATGGCAGGAACATACAATAGGCTCGTGAAGCAGCCAGGAATGTAGCTGGAAAATCAGTCTTCGAGCGTTACCGTTCGCCTCGGCGTACCTCCTCTCTGACGCGCACGAGACTCGGCAAACGCGTTCGGAGCGGCAAAAATAGCTTCCGCAAAGGCGAAGGCGACGACAACAGAAGCGGTCAGAATCCGCCACTGGGGTCCAATGACATCTATGCCTTGGACGGTGACATCCAAAGCTTTGTACGGATACCCGCAATGGGCAGCGAGACGCACAATGGATGCCGTGAGGGAGTCAAAGGGAAGCACACGGGGGGTGCGCAGAGTGGCGGAGTTTGCTGGGTGGAACGAGATGATGAAGCCGACAACAGCAGGGATGAGTAGAGTAGGTGTCATCCAATGCAAGAGAACATTCCAAAACGCGGAAGTCTGGAACGTCACCAACGGAGGGTAGGGAATCGTGAGTTTCCACTCCCCCGTGCTAACAATCCGGACCTAGAGCAAAATCCATATCAATCATGCGACGGTTGCAGAGGTATTCATACCACGAAATTTTTCCACGGAATAACTCGATACAAAACATAGATGAGCTCGAACAGAGCGGTTGTGAACGAAATGTTGAAGGAGTTCGACAGTGTCTGACACGAATCAGTGATGCCAACGCATAGCCAGTATGTACATACAGATCTCGAAGCTAACAAACACTCGCGGGCTTGTTGTTCGGCGCCCGTCTGTATCGTTTTGAGCGTGGTGTCAGCAAGGTCGAGTGAGGGTCGCTGAATGTTGCGCAGAATGCTGCGTGGAGTGGACGTGAACAAAATACTGCGGTCCTTCACCGGGGTGATTGCGGGAGGTGCACTTGGGGTCCCTTCTCCAGGGGGCGAGATAGGAGCGTTCTTAAGCATCATGGACACCTCCTGAGCCTCTGGTGCGGGTGTGATTTCGGAGGCGATATTCCGATTCGCTGAACGGGTGGAAGGCGGTGTGCCCATCCTCTTTTCTGATATCACTTCTGGCGATCCCGAGGAAGGCGATGAGGCATGATTTCTATCGGGGATCAGCCAAACGGCAACGAGCATGAGGAGCGACGTACACGTGCTTCCTAGGACGCCTACTGATATAAAGACCCGAAAAGGTAGGGTTGTCCTCCAACCAAGCTTGATTTTCGTCCAGACGTTTTCGGATGCGATGGTGTATTTCTTCTCTGGTTCCAGCATCACTGATCTGGAGAGCCACGGCTATTTCCTTGAGTTCCGCCTTCTTCTTTGTCTGGAGGGAGCCAGAGTACATGGCTATCTTCATCATGTTTGTCAGTGCAACCGGCGAGATGAGTGTGACAATCAGGGATGGGATTAAGGTCAATACGTGCTTAAGAAGTCGATCAACAATCGCGTGGAACGTAGCACGTGACATACGCATGCTCCACAGGGACCCCACGAAATCAGTGCCCGGGGTCCTTAGCGAACGCCCACTATCAGACTACCTGGGAAATACGCTATGTATAGAAGGCTTGATATAAGTACCTCTGAGAGCTACGAGATGATACGCCAGTGTGAGCTTCCTTTCTTTTGTTACTCTCGTCCTCTGGTAGGATACCCCACGACAAGTCTGAAATGCGCTCCTTTATCTGCTCTCTCTCCTTACTACTTTTGCTTGCCGGTCAAGGTCCGCTTTCTCGCTCGAGTCGCCCTTGACATCGTCCTGAAAATAAATAATTTACCTCCCAGCGCTTTCACTGACGATTGACGTTGGAGGCACCATTGGTAGTGTGTCTGCGAGCAACTTTCTCAACGTCACCGACACCTACCTTTTGAGTGACGTAAGTCCCTATCTCGGTCAGAAATGGGTCGAATCACAAGGCCGTCTCTAGTGCCAAACCCCGTGCAACAATGCGACCTCTATCATGAACGTCAGTGCATATTTTCGCACAGTTGTATCACCCGCCGACACGTCTCGTTTAGAGTTGCAATGACGATCAGTGTCTTTGCAGTACGGCCACCGTCACTGCCGTCGTCGGCTGTCAACAATGCATGTTCGACACGCTCGTCGCCAATTTCGCAACAAGCACAGATCCCCGGGCAGGTTCTGCCCCGGCACTCACAGGTAAAAATCCATGACGTCGATATCTCCTTGCGTCTGAGAGTTGACGTACCGCGGAAGCTTACGCAGCGGCGTGTTCGGGCGTTAATGTCAGTGTCCCGACGTCTTTGGTTACCTTGACGACGCCGCCAGACTGGGATGGGCCATATAAGGTGGAGTTGACTGCTGGGGAAACGGTGTTGACTATAGCTGTTGCCGCTGTCCTAGGCGGGGGTGCTCTTCTTCTCTTGTCCAATGTCTAGCATATAAATTTGGCTGGTCGTGTTTTGAAGTGGCAATTCTCCTAAATTTCCTGGAAAGGAATAGTTGCAAAACGTGGCTGTGCTGCATCATATTGCTCCCAAGATAATTTGTTTTCTTCTCGACTTGCGCTATCAATACCCTTCTTAATTTCCCTGCGCCGCTCGTATCCAAGCCAGCTCAGAGCCCGGTTCTTTGCCATTTCTATGCATAATGCATGCTCCTCCCTGGTCGCATCGCGCGGGCCACATCTCCTAGCAAAAGTTTCGCATCGACATTCGACCTTTATTGGTATCCGAAGCTACTTCAGAAGCCTATCCAGACAATTCAACCCTGTCGTACATGCGTCGCTTTCTCGTCAACGTCGTACGCAAAGTTTTTCTTTTTCCGCTCTTGCCAGCGCCACACAGCGCAGACCATCCCGATACGAGATTTCGACGGACGTATACTTTTCTGAACATTCTCCGCTTGCCCCTACCCCTAGGTTTGATTGGAGACTGCGCGCCACATCGCGCCATCGCAGCAGGCACGATTCACCCGCCAAGCCGGATGGCGCTCGCACACACACGAAACGCGTCTTGCCGTCGTATACCCAAGTCCGGCTCGACCAGCCCCTGTACGAAGAGATTCAGGCTTATCATGATCAGTGCGTCGTGTCTTTTTCTTGTTATTTGGCGCTTGAACGTGTCTAAAACTATCGCAGTTTTTTACCCCTCCTAGAAGCTGAACAAGCAGAGGGCGAATCGGCCCTGCGCGAGCGATTATCTGGTTGGTCGTTATCTCGTTTATGCGAGGAGGGGTACACCATCACGGACCTCTGTGCGTACTGGGTAGAAGCGCCACAGTTTCGGAAACCGATCGCGTGTTTCTCCCTGGGTCCTGGCGTCGTATTGCCAGAGCACCGATTCGAGCGAGTACCTGTTTCAGATAATCCTGGCATCTCATTCATGTTTTTTTTTTTTGTTTTCACGGTCAGAAACGGAACTCAAGTCTTGCTGTCGCGCGAAGACCCTTTAAAAGAGACACCCCTTCGTGGCGCCGTTCTGGCGCACAATGCCACCCAACTTCGTGTCGTATTCGAGGAAATGTTTGAGGTCGATGGCGCGTGGCGCCTTGACGTTGGACGGTCCAACATCATTTTTGAGCGGATGCGCGCTGCGATTTTGAATTTAAATCACGATCCGGCCGTGTTGGAAGACAGTCAAACGTTGGACAGGCAGTTCATCATACAAGGCACGCACCTTCGCGACGTGTTGCTCCGTTCGTTTTCGCCCTCGTCGACCTCGCTGCACCAGCCGCTACAAGCGCCAGACGACGTCGAGTATGTCTCGCATGAGACGTTGGAGCACCAGAGTCGGGACAAGTGCGAGCATGGTGGAGCGTTCAAAGACGACATGCGGATCCATAGCTGGGTGCGGCGGTATGCGCGGACAGATCCGATCGAGATGGACGGCGACCCTGTCTTGGAAGGATTAAATGCGACACAAATTCGTGCTGTTGCGATGATGATCGGGGAACGCGTTTCCCTAGTTCAAGGAGTAAGTCCCATGATCGCTGTTCGAAGGGAGACGTGATTAATTGACTGCCTAAATTTCAGCCTCCGGGGACGGGGAAAACGAAGACGATCGTGGAAGCCGTGAGATTACTCAAGGTTTGGTTCTACTGATTAACGCCCGCGACGTGCCAATGAATCTCGGGATAAATCTAGGCACACTTTGAGGTTCATCATCCGATTCTCGTTTGTGCGTATACCAATGTGGCAGTGGATAATCTCGTGGAAGGTTTTGCGAGAGCTGGCTTGAAGCCTCTGCGCATCGGTTTCCGTGGTAAGATCAAGGACAGCCTGAACATGCATACGCTCGACTACAAGCTCGATCAGCATCCCCTCAAGCCAAAAGTGGACAAGCTCCTGAAAGAGAAGGAGGACATGGCGAAAAAAATGTCCGAGCTGTCAAAGAAAATCCAAGAGGCGGAAAAGACCCCCACGACGCGTGCTACGGGGCGACTCGACCGTATGCGGACTGCCTTGCTTGCACGACAACGTCAGGCGATGGTCATATCTGCCAAACTGTTCGCTATGAATCAGGAAATGCTGCGAGACATCACCGCAGACGCCGATGTGGTGCGTGTTTATTTTACATTCCTTTTGAGGGAGGATTCAATGACATCGTGGAAGATTTGTACGACTTGCATCACTTCGGCGAGCGTTGCGCTTAACGTACTCGATTTTCCCGTCGTTTTCCTGGACGAGGCATCCATGTCAACGGAGCCGGCATCACTCATTCCTTTGATGAAAGGCGTAGGTGTTTCATCGTGGATACCTTTTTGCCGAATTCTCATGTCTGTATGCCGTAGGCACAGCATGTTGCTTTCATCGGAGATCACAAGCAACTTCCGCCTGTCATCACTAGCCGCGAAGCGCAAGTGAATGGTCTCGGGATCAGTCTTTTCGAGCGGCTGACCGAAGAAGGGGGTGAGTGTTGCCTTTTTCTTTTTCTTTCTTGAGTTGATGGGGTTACTTGTTATGGCTTAGTCGTGCCGTCGATTATGCTGGACATTCAATACCGAATGCATCCGTCCATATCGCAGTTCCCGTCGCTAGAGTTTTACGGACTTACCCTGCGGGATGGGACGGTGGACAGTCTGGGAAATGTCTCGGGGAAGCTCGTCCCTCCACATTCGAGTCATCTTCCGTTGGACACGCTGACGGGTTGCCAAGTACCTGTTGTCTTCCTTGATCATGGGGGTACTGAGACATCGAAGGACCGAAGTCGTGTGAATTGGAACGAAGCACATATCGTTTGCAGCATTGTTGAGGACTTGTTGCTGAGGAATGAGGTTCGTAAAAGCATTTATCCGAATTTGTGCGTGCTGATCGGAGGATCGTTGGGAAAAAAAAAGTACCTTTGTGGAGAAGACATTGGGATCATAGCGCCTTACGTTGCGCAGGTGTCGTTACTGACACGCCTGCTTAACTCCGATGAGAAGTATCGGAAGCGGTTTAGGAGCACGCTGGGCGAGAGTCGGAGGTTGGAGCTCTCTAACGTCGACATCAAAACGGTGGACGGGTTCGAGGGTCGGGAAAAGGAAGTGATGATTTTTTCCACCGTCCGAAACAATCCGACGGGGCAGATTGGCTTCCTTGCCGACAGACGGAGACTCAATGTTGGTCTCACGCGGGCGAAGCGGGGGCTGTTCATTATCGGGAGCGTCAGCACGCTACGGGAAGCCAAGGCGGACAGGGACGAAGGTCGGTATGTATACAGCCGTGGGGGACGGGACACTGGTACGTGGAGGCGATACGTGGAGTATCTCTCGGCGGGGCAGATGGTGCTGGAGCTGAGCGGGGAGCGGCTGCAGAAGGCGCTATATGGAAACATGACGGGCGTGTTTGTGGGAGCGCATGACGGATACTTACGCTCGTGAGTGCGCATGACATATGGGCCCACCCTGTTCGTGGAATGTGGACGTAAATGGTAGTGGTCTTCGTTTCCGTCGAATTGACTAAACGGGAGGAACATGATGGGACCGTACTGGGCCCACTCGTGGCTCACAAGAATGTCAAGCAGCCCAAAGGGTCCGTGTCGCGACAACCGAGCGTGCGGGGGCTGTGTGAGCTCGAACGTCGGCAAGGACGTCAACGTCTAATATACGTCATGTATTGCAAGCACGAACACGGTTGGAGGCGGCAAGTACGGTGGGGGGAAGGCTTTGTATGGAGTCCTCGGTGATGATATAGAAGGAGAAGGGGGTCATATATCAGACTAATGCTTCTGCGCTGTCGCACTTCGATGGAGGTGAGTCGGACCGCTGCGTTACGTACGAGATACAGGGCCAGCACGTGGGATTACCCTGACGCGTGAATGGCGCCGGGGATGTTGTGTTGCTGTGCGTTCCGTCATTCGTCCGCCCCGTCCGCCCAAAAACGATGGCCACTTCTTCCTCCGCTCGCGAATCCTGCAAATCGCCCTCCCTTGACGACCGCTCAAATACGCACACAACAATCCCAGAAAGTCCAACATGTTCATCCCCGACTCCCCCACCTACGCCGCCTTTCTCCTCACCCGCTCGCGCGCCGTAAAGGCAGGTTGACTCTTCTGTTCTGTGCCACGCCCAGACTCACCGGGCTCCACAAGGTCCGCAAGCACCCTACTGCCTCCTTCCTCGACCTCTTTGCCTCCCTCGACGATCCCGTGCGCGCCCTCCCCATCCCCCTGTCCCGTCTGACCCCCCCACAGTCCGCCGTGTCCGCCTGGGCCCTCAGGGAGACCGTGATCGATCACCTGTGGCTCGTGTTCAAATCGCATCATGATGTAAGTCCTGGCTTCTTCGTCTTCGAACCGCCACTATCGGCGTGCAATTCGGGTTGTTACCCAGCCACACGCCACGGTATTTGGCGACGCGATACAGCCAGCGAAAACATGTGTGCAAAAGGGGTTTTTCCTATGAGTCAGATTTTTTGAAATAAGGCACCCGTTTCTGGTCGTCGTATCACCAACAGGAACCGAGACTCATGTCCTAACCTCTCCGACCCAGTGGCTGCTGTTTGTTTCTCCTCGGCGATCTTTCTTCTTTTACGATCTGTCCTCACTATGGTTTCCCTTTGACAGGCCTGTATTTTTCTCTCCCTCTCCCTTCCATCCTTCTCCTCCTTCCCCGCTCTCGAGGCTGAGCTCGACCCGTTTGACAATCTTCGTCGTCTCGACGTCCTCTCCAGGGTACCCCTCCTTTTTTTCTCTCTCCCCAAACTGCCCCCTCACGTCTGTCCAGTTCCCCTCTCTCCCTGTAATCCAACCGGACACCAAGACCCATAGGCTTCGTATGTCCATATCGACCCCAGATCTTCACAACCGTGTGTGCATCGGTCACCCTGGCGCTGAAACACGTCCCACTCTTTCTCCTCACACCGACAAGTTTGTCATCTCTTCCAATCCCCCCAACCCGAGGACGACGTTCAGAGTAGGCGACTGGATGTCAGTATATCTCTTCCTTCAAATTTGATTTTCTCCTCTCGGCCCGGTTGCACATTTTCTTAGGGGGCCCGATCGCCCCTCCCTTTTTTGTATCACCCTTTTTGTCATCTTGTCGCTCACTCCCGCCCTTCGTCAGATGCAATTCTGTCACTTGTGCGGCTCACAACTTTGGGTGAGTCCTTGTTCTTTATCTCCCTTGCTTCGCCGCAGAAGCGGTCAGAGACGTGGCCGCCACATGGATATGGCACGTTTGGATTGCCGCATAGTTCGCCCCAGCCCTGTTTCGTACCGGTCACGGAGTTACCCATATTTACAAATTACTCCACCCTCCTATTCTCGCGGACCAACTTCTTTCTTTTACTCTCTCAAGCATCCTCTTCGTCTCGTTGGCATGGTTCTGACCGATTCGTTCCCTTGCATGATTCTTCACAGGCGCAACCTCGCTTGTAGAGGCTGTGGTTGTCCGCGTTCGGAAAACCAAACTTCTTCCATGAACCGTCAGGCGCTCGGCTTCTCCTCTACTCGTCTCCCCACCTCTCCGCGTTTCGCTGGCGCTGCGGGCAACAATTCCTACTTTACCAGCGCCCCGATACCAAATTCCACTCATTACGCCGCCTCACAGCATGGTTCGCGGTACCCACTCGCCACTCAGGGTGCAAAACCCGCATCGCCATCTCACCCCCTCTTAACTCCCTCTGGTCGTTCCTTCTCGGTGGGCGGCAAGGTGCAAAACATATCCAACGACCCTTCTGTGCCGTGCATCATGTATTGGCCCGATAACGAGCAATTTCCCGAACAAGGTCAGATCCGCCCGAACACTCTTTCTGGAATTTCCGTACGTCGATTAGGAGGAGTATGGGTAAATCGCTCACTGATTTTACGTCGCAGCAGCCTCCCATCCTGAACACGGGCAATCGTGGGCCAATCGAGCATCAACCTGGGGATTGGATCTGCCAGAAGTGCAATTATCTCAACTGGAGGCGGCGCAAGGTTTGCCAGACTTGCTACCCGTGTTAGTGCCCTTCTATTCCTGTCTCGTTCGTTGGCTCATTCGTCGCAGATGCTGAAGGCAATGGCGATTCCATCTCGGCTGCAGTGCAGACCGAGCGGATTAACCTATTGACGTCCCTTCTCGCTCAGAGTCAGCTGTCAGCGACGCCTTCTTCGGTGGACACCGCCCGTCGAAACACCGCGCAGGTGCAGCCTCAACGTGCTCTGGAGACCATCACGCCGTCGTCAAGACTGAGCCGATCTCAAGTCGACCTTCGTACTCCGGCGCAGTATCCTGACGCTCAGTTTATATACGAGACGTCGGGTCCCCATCGGCACGGGTCACACTCTTTCCCCAACATGCGAGATCTGAATGATTCGCTTTCCTCCGATACGCCGGGACCGCTCTTGCCCTCCTTTTTGCAGGACATTGTTCAGTCGCCCACGCTGTCTCCTACGTCGACGTCCTCCGCGGACTTGTCCGTCGAAGAATACGAGGATAATACGCCTTCGCCGCGTCCTGTTCGTGACCGCGTTGTGTCCCGGGACGATTCTGTGTCGAACTTTCCTCTTGGGAACATTTGGAGACTCAACGATGAAGAGACGAGTAATATTGCCGGCATTGCATTGCCGCATCGCGGGGACCTGGTAGGGAGCAGGAAGAACAGTCAAGAAATCTTACGTCGCCAATCACCCTGATGTAAGCAATTAAAACCGGCTTGGCCCTTTGAGATGTGACTCATGATGGACGCAGGATGACCTACAGCAACGGTAGGGTCTCGGTCTGCAATCATTTTTTTCTTTCTCCGATGCAGGACTTGCTCCTATTTCTCCGCGGAAGATTCGCATTAGATTATTATTGTTATTCGCCCGTCTCTGCTGACGGACTGACGGACTGTTTGGAGTATCGGGGATCACAAGCGTTCCTCTTTCAAGTATAGGATCTCAGGGTATACTGCATTTTTACAACATGTTTATCTTGTTCATTTATGTTATTTTGGAACATATATATTAGTGTAACGTGTCGTAGTAGGGTCGAGAAAAAACATTCTTTGGTACTGTTGAACGTTGTGCCGCGAAACTTTTAGGTTGATCGATGACTTTGCACTCGGTCGACATTCGAGTACACCCCGATGCCCCCTCCGCTGCTGTCAAATTTCTATCCCGCCCGACGTCCGCGGTGCCAGAGTCTCACGTCCCAGAATCCGCGCTGCTGCGTTCCATCCGAGGCGCCTTGAGGGGTTCTACGTCCAATTCTGTCAATACTATCTGTGCGCCACTGTACGACGACGGGTGCGACGGGTGGGCAGAGCAAGAGCTCGCATGGAACGATCGCACAGTCGTCCTCAGTCACGGCGGTGTCATCCAGCGGAAATGGGACTTTACTGACGAAGATCAGATCATCCAATGTGCCTGCATAGGCAGGTTCGCCTACAGCACGCACACGACCGGGCCCGTGCACGGCAGCGCGCACTACACCGCGAAGCCGAGCGACCAGCAGCAGACAGACTCGGCCGCCGTCTTTGGGCCGTTCAAGACCGTGCAGGAGGAGCGGCAGAGGAACAGGCACGCTCAGCAGGACGTCTCGGCCGTGTTCGTGTTCTTGCGCAGCATCGGCAAGGTCTATCTGATCAACGGGATCGACTACACGTTCTCCCTCCCCTTTCTCGTTCGCAGGGCGTGGGCGCTCCACCCGCATGGCGTCATGATACAGCGTCTCCTCGACCCGCTCGAGATCGACGACTCGCGCGCGACGGGCGACGCGCCGTTGCCGACCACGTTCACGATCACGAACCCGTTCTCGGAGCCGGCCGCGGTCGGCGTCACCGCTGGCATCGTGGGCGGCTTCCCCGGCCTTCCTGCGTGTCTCTCCGACGAGGACGAGACGACGCGACCGCCCACGGTCGTGCCTGCCGTCGAAGAGGTCGTCTGGGTGTCCCGCAAGCCGTTTACTATCGACGACGTTCTCGTCACGTTCAATGCGGAGCAACAGGAGCTTTCCATCTGGCGCTATGTGTATCAGCCCGGTCGGCCCTCGCCGTCTCGGTTCGACCTGAGTATCAATCTGGATCGTATGGCGCTCGGCAGCGAAGGCGAGGCGGACGCGCTCGCGGCTGCTGCTGAGCACGGCCGGATGAAGGCCTCTTTTTGGGCGCAGCGATTGATCACCCACTCTTACCCCACCGTATCGTAAGTCGTTTTGCGATCGTGCCCTCCGAGATCGTTTTTATTTTTATTTTTCATTCGTCAGGCAGGGTTCGCTGTCACGCATTTCTGCGGCGCTCTTTGATCAGCGGTTCGACGGTACGCGCGAACACTCGTTGCTTGCGATCTGTGTGCCTGGTGCTCCCACGTCCGTCTTTCTGCTGGGGGTAGTGGAGGCGAAGCGAACGGTGGCGTGTTGTTATCTGACGACTGTCGATGCCATCTCGGTTGCGCCCGTGGGTGCTACTCGTAAAGAGATTTGGGATCTGTTGGCGGTCAGATCGGACGGATCCTTGTGCATTTACACGCACGGACTGCAGCAATTGTCGATCGTGTTGAAGACGGGCGATGCGGAGTGTGCTGATGGTGCACTCGTTCCGATCGAAAACGTCACGTCTGTCAAATCGGCGTGCGTGTCCTCGGTCACGTTGCTTTGTGCGGGGGGAAAGACGTATCGTGGCAAATTCGACATGCTCCCTCGTGATCGTCTCGTGTACCAGGCTCTGCAGTCTCTCTCGTTGACTCTCCCGACGAAGGAAGCCTTTGTGTTGCACATGGAGTTTCTCGGCACGTGGTCGTCGCGCAACTTTTGCTATGCACCGAAGCTGGAGTTTTACGCGTTGACGTACGCGCTGACGCGCTTGTTGGATCTTTCGCTGTCTTTTTCGGCCCAACGTCACGCGTCGCCATTGGAAGAGCTCTTTGCGCTCGGTACGGACGTGTGGCATTTCCAAGACGATCCTGCGTTGCAGCACCTCTCTCTTCCTGCCCATTTGAAAAATAGATACTTTACTCTGACGGCGACGAAACCGAACTGTCTCCTGGCGCCCGTGCTGTACGCATTGCACATGCTTGCCGAGGATCTCCGACTCGTCGTTCATCGACACGATTCCCTCGTGTTGCTCTTGTCGTTGGTGTGTCATATCGCTCACATCATACGGCCCGAGTGGGCGGATTACTGGAAGCGCCTTTGTCCCAACATCATGTCTCCATGGCCCTCGCCTAGCGCTACGCGTACGTCGTGCCCTCTTTTCCCCCCCTTGCCATCGGACGAGGCTAACTGTGCAAAAAGACGCCGAGATGCTCGACGACCGCATACCCGTCTGGCCCCCGGACATGGCCGCGGTGTTGTACAGCCGAATCAGCAACCCCGAGTGGCGGTTTCCGGTATACGAGACCGCGTGTCTGGCTGCCATGTTCGACATTGAGCCTTCGTACGCTTTCGGCAAGGTCGAACCGCTGGGTTCGCTCCAGCGTCTCACCTCGGCATACCTCTGTCTTTCTGACGACTCGGTGCCGTCCGCACAAAAGCGAGCTGAGATGGCCGTCGAGTCCCTCGTGCGCATGTGGGGCACCGCCAAAAAGGGGCAGCTTTTTTTGGACAGTCTGCCCCTGGGGATCGCTGCCCCTCTGCGCGAGGCTATTCGGACCTGTCAGCTGTCCCCGCCTTCGCATTGGCAACCGGAACATTACGAGCTGATTGGCCGACGCGATCTCGCGTTCAGCGTTGCGATGGTGCAACCGGTGATTTCGCAACAGGGTGTTTATCAGTCGGCTGAGACGTACATGGTATGTACACTTTAATTTAATTCTTCTAATTCTGCACGTCGTCGTGATGGATGGACTGAGTCGTGTGGATCAGACATGCCATCGTAGGGCTACCATCAATGCGTTGGTGGATCAAGCGAAAGTTGCCAGTGCGGGCGAGGTGGATGCGCTCTCTGGCGTGGAACTCGGGATGACGTTGTTTGCGAGCATACGGTTCGGTCAGGATCGTCGGTTGGAAGAAGTAGCACGTATGCTATGCTCGTCGACGATTCCGTCCGTTCGGCTCATCGAGCGGCCAGACTTGAAGTACGTCGCATTTTTCTGTTACGAAACACGATGACTGACTTTTTTTTTTTCTTTGCTCGGCAGCGAACACGACCAGACGAAAGAGCAGCAACACCAGGTCGTACGTCTCGCAGAACGAACGCTGGCCTTGCCGTACGGAAGGGCCATGTTCACCTTTGGTTCCGTGTTGACGGTCACTCGCGAAGCCTACGTCATTCCCAAGATCGAATATCAGATCCGGATCCAGCCTTCCAACGTCATCACGGGGCCCGAGCCCGGCAAGATACCGCTCGAATGCACCAACTGGGGCGAATTTCATAATGGCGTCGCGGCCGGCTTGCGCATTGCCCCTTGGGCACGAGGCGTGGAGAGCTCTTGGATCGCGTTCAACAGGCCTTCGGAGCTGACGCCTGAGCACGCCGGTTTCTTGTACGGACTCGGTCTGACAGGTCATCTCAAGGAGATGCTGACTTGGCATACGTTTGGGTATCTGACGCCCAAGCACGATCTGACGTCGATCGGCGTTCTCCTTGGCCTGTCGGCTGCCAACGTCGGGTCCGGGAACATGCACGTCACGAAACTGCTCGCTGTGCATACGCCGGCGTTGCTTCCGACGCCGACGGTGGATCTCAACGTGTCGCTCATGACGCAGACTGCTGGGCTCGCTGGAGTCGGGTTGCTCTACCTGGGTACCAAGGACCGCCGGATGGCCGAAGTGTGTTTGCATCAGATCAGCCGGAAAGACCTCGTGCAGCCCGATCTCAGCAACGAGCACAGGGAGGCCTATACGTACGCTGCCGCGCTCGCGTTTGGGATGATCATGCTGGGAAAAGGGTCGCCTATCCCGGCGGACGTCGCTTGTCTCCACCGGTTGCGCGTCCTCATTCACGGCGAACGCAGGACGGTCCTCGACGGGCACGCCCGTCCAGCGTTTGATGTCAACATCACGTCTCCCGCCGCAACCATCGCGCTGGGACTCATGTACCTCAAGACGGAGCAGAAAGACGTGGCGGACATTCTGGAGCTTCCGAGTACGGTGATCGAACTGAACCAGATCCAGCCGAGCTTTTTGGTCATGCGCACGATCGCGCGGTCGCTCATCCTGTGGAACTCGATCGGGTCGACGGCCGACTGGTTGATGGCACAGGTACCCGAGCCAATCATGACAGCCATGCAGGACCATATTGCGAACAAGCAGCGTGCGGACGACGCCATCGAGCTTGCCTACTTTAACATCATCGCTGGCTATTGCTTTGCGGTCGGACTCAAGTATGCGGGTACGGCGCGCCACGAGGCGTACATGATGCTATCCCACTATTTCGACATGTTCAGTCGGTTCGTCGCGACGAGCGGTGCGTCTCTTTCGCTCTTCTAGTTTGTCGTGACGCGTGATAGATTCTAGGTCCTGCGTTTGACCTCAAGATCAAGCGTTCGGCCGTGCGAGAGGGTCTTAATCTCATTTCGATCGCGCTGTGCATGGTCATGGCGGGCACGGGGGAGATTTCGTGCTTGAGGCGACTCAGGTATGCGTTCGGGATGTATCATCAGGCGTTTCGATATGGCGTGCACGTAGCGACGCATCTGTCGCTCGGCTTGCTGTTCCTCGGGGCCGGTCGTTTTACGTTGGGTACGTCTGATGCAGCCATTGCGTGCATGGTTGCTTCCTTTTTTCCCCGCTTCCACCACGTCTCGTCGGACAACAAGAGCTACCTTCAGGCGTTGCGGCATCTGTGGGTGCTTGCAGTAGAACCTCGCTGCCTCATCGCGCGGGACGTCACGACGCGCGAAGCTGTCTACCTCCCCGTCAAGATCACGACCAAGGGAGGGGACGACAAGGGCGTGACGCAGCTCATCTCTCCTACTCTCATTCCTGACTTTGGGAAGCTTGCGTCCATCCGGATCGACACACCACGTTACTGGCCCTTTTTCGTCGACTTTGAAAACGTGCCGGAACACAAGATGAGTTTTCTGAGGCACCAGACGCTCTACGTCAAGCGCCGAACGGCGTTCCTCAGTTACACCGAGGATCCCAGGGGGAGTAGGAGTTTGTTCGTTCGGTCTGGTTCTTCCGCCGGCGATGCTGCGACGCTCGATTTCCCGCAGTTGACGGACGCAAAAGCACACCCTGCGAGCGACCTGACGCATTTCATCTCCTCGTTTTCCAACGACACGCTCTTCCTCGCGTTTGCAGACTATTTCTCGCGCGACGACGGCGAAACGCCGGAGGAGCAAACGTTTTTCGCCTACTGCCACGCCGCCCTGCTCGACAGCATCCTACAAGACAAGGCAGAGACGCTCCAGTCGCACCTCATGCTGTACCAGTACCGCACGCAGCCGCAGCCGACGTCGCACTTCCACCTGCGTCTGCAGGACCTCCGGTTCGCGGTCGACTTTTACAGCAAGGTGTTCGATCGCCGGTTTAGTGGACGTGCGGAGAACAATCCGCGGCCGCCGCTCGTGCGGGAGAACACGGTGTCGGGGGCGCTGCAGGCGCTTGACGAGCGGCTTGGCAAGGTGCAGGATCAGGCTGCGTTCGTGAGCGCGCTTGGCCGGTATGCGCGCGCGGAGGCCGTCCTGGACGAGGCGTCGTCGTCCGAGGTCGATGCGACGACGACGGTGGCGGCTGGACCAGCACAGGTTTCCCGGTGGCTTGCGTGGTACCTGTTGCGGCACGGCGTCCCGTCGGCGTCGCTGTTGTTGATACTGCGGCAGCTCGCGCGGGAAGCTCATGTGCACAGCACGACGCGGCCGCCGCCAGAAGGGGTCGTGGACGTGGGTGCGCTTGACGTGGGGATCAAGGAGGTCCTACGGGGAACGGGAACCAAGATGATCAATGCGTTTGGATCGGGGTGGTCTGGGGCGTCGTTGGACAGGGTCGTGGAAGCGTGGCAAGGGGTGTCTTGATAAAAAAAAAGAAGTACCTGTTTGTGGGATCACAAAACGCGGAGGGATGCAAACGACAGGTGGAAAAACGTCGCTCGTTGAGTTTCCCAATTTGACTCAGTCCTCGTTCTTGTCTGCAGTGTGCATATTGGTGCATATATATTGCATAAAGAGATTTAAAAAAAAAACAAATCTACATGCTCTGGTACCTTTAGTACGACATTTTACCTCTACAAGATACTCCCGGTCGTCTGACGCGGGAAATTAGCGACACAAGCATAAGGTTACAGCGTGCAGCAAGAAAGGCGACAGAAACCGTTGCACCAGAAAAAGAATGATATTTTCAAGGCGAGGGTGGGTCCACGCGTTGGAAGCCAGCGGGTCTCTGGAAGCCCTGTTGGATGAGGAAGGTGCGGCGCTGGCCGACAGCCTCGTTGAGCCTGTCGAGCATGCCAACGGTCGTCTGCCAGTCGACGCAGGCGTCCGTGATGCTGATGCCATGCTTGAGGCCGCTGGGTCCTTGGGACGGCACCTCTTGACGACCAGCATTGATGTTGGACTCGATCATGACACCAGTGATGGTCCTGTCACCTGCAGCGAGTTGCGAGCAAATGTCATCAACGACCTTGGGTTGGTTGTTGTGGTTCTTTTGCGAGTTTCCGTCTGGAGATATGGGTGAGACAAAGTACCACAACAAAAGAGGGACACGCACGGCTGCAGTCAATCATGATGCTCGGGTGGTACTTGGGACGAGCCTTCTCGATGGCCTTTACGGCGGCCGTCACGTGCTCAGATGCATAATTGGGGCCTCTGGTGCCTCCACGGAGGATGACATGCACGTCTTGGTTCCCGCGAGTCTTGACGATGGCAGCCAGACCGTGCTCGGTCACACCCATAAACGCATGAGGATTCGAAGCCGAGCGCATTGCATCAATGGCGACGGTAACACTGACACGAGAAACAAGCGATGCGAAGGTCAAAAAGTTGAATATATTATTACCGGCGGAAGTCTCACCTTCCATCAGTACCGTTTTTGAAGCCAATCGGGAAGGAGACACCAGAGGCGAGTTCTCGGTGAAGTTGAGACTCGGTTGTCCGGGCGCCGATAGCACCCCAGGAAATGACTGTAAGTTGAGATAAGACGAAGCGTAGACGAGCTCGATAGGAACAACGCACGATCGGCAATGTACTGAGGAGAGATGGTATCGAGTAACTCTGAGCCAACGGGCACACCGAGATCGGTGAGGTCGCAGAGGAGCTGTCTCGCAACACGAAGGCCCTTGTTGATCTGGAAGGAACCGTCGATGTCCTGGTGCACCAGGTTGAGTCGTGGAGATGATGCCCGAAGCAGAAAAAGACATACCGGGTCGTTGATCAGGCCTTTCCAGCCGACCGTGGTCCTCGGTTTCTGAAAGAGATTAGCCTGAAAAGAAAGCTGAGATAACATTGTCCCATACTTCGCTGTGGATGGGAAATGAATATGAGCCACATCGGTCAGGCACCGACAAGCGACATGAAGTGACTCACAAATAAGCACGCATGACGATGAGCAAGTTTTCCCAAGTGGGAATTTTAGCTCTCAGAAGCTTGGCATATTCGATGGCCTGTTCGGGGGAGTGTATAGAGCAGGGGCCGACGATGACGACGACGCGCTCATCCTGGCCGGCAAGAACACGGGCAGCGTTGTAGCGGGTGGAGGCGATGGTGAGGCGGGAGAGTTCGGTAGGTGTGATTTCATGCCTGAGCAGTGCGGGCTGGACGAGGGGATCGTACTAGGAACAGCAAAGTCAATAATGTGATCGACGAGACGCATACGGTGTGGGGAAAGCGTACGCCGACGACACGCCTGTCCTGCATGTACTCTTGGAGCTGCTTGTCGTCCTCGGGGAAGGGGGTGATGGGGTAGGGAGACATGGCTGCGAGTGGAAGAGGAGGAGGAGGAGAAGGGGGCGATGGGGATGGAGATGGACCAGAATCTGTGATCATTTTTATACGAGTCATGGCAAGGCAATATATGGTCTTGCCTTTTTGGGAATAGACCGACCTACGGCTCTCTACGGCTCTTTTTTTTTGATGGAGACCGTAAGCCCCGTCGCACTCAGTCCAGCTCCTGGCTTCTGCGTCAAGTCAAGGGCACTCAACGACGCCCTCGTCGACGACACCATCCAAGTCGAAAAGGGCCTCAAGATCTTTGTCAACATAGCTTGGGATGCCAACGTGCCACCTCCCCCTCCTGCAACCGACGATGTCATTCGCCGCGCAATGCACGGCCTCGACGCGGACAATTCCAACCCGGAGGTGTGGTTCGTCCCCATCATCCTATCAGACACACGCCGGGATTCAGACAAAGGTTCGTACTGCACCGCGTCGGTCTCTCTGCGGCGTCGTCATTCCCCAAGTCAGCGCCCTTGATGCTTACTTTCTATGATCGCTTGATCAGCCGGACAGCCGGCTATCGTGTTCGATTGCGTGCTCAATCCGTCCATCAAATCTCGCACCCTCAAGCATGCCGATTTCAAAAGCTTCATAATCGGTAATCATCGATTCATCCGTCGTTACGCGCGTTTCTTACTCTCCGATCTCACCGCTTTCTGTACACATAGAACTCGTATTTCAGCGGATCGAGGCGCAGACAAGTTTGATCCTCTCTCGGAAAGTTAGCACGCCCAACATCGCCGCCAAAGGTGCTCCGCAGGCCCGACGGGTGCTCGTCCCTAGGGCGCTCTACCCGCCTGGTCACCCACATCACCAACCGTCTCCTGCGCCCGTTCAAGAAGTTCCTGAACGCCCTGCCAACGTATCTAACAAACCGCCGCTCAAGGGCATCCTCAAGACGTCCTTGGCGTCCACCCCTGAATCTCAAATCCCCACATGGACTTGGTCACAACACGATTCCCTCCTCCGCATTGTCTTCGACGTTCCTGGTGTTGTAAGCACCATCATCGCCTCTCACCAGATATACCGAGATAACCAATGCAACACAGACACGCGCAGTCATTTCTGAATCCACGCTCGACATCGAGCCGAGGCGTATCGTTTTACACGTTCCCGCTTTGTTCGATCTCGATCTTGACCTCACGGCTTCGGACGCCGAGCTTACATCCATCTTCGGCAAGAACAATACAGCCAATACGGCGCTCAGACTGAAACGCATGCGCGACTTGGATGTCGACAACGCCAGGGCTGAATGGCGTGTCGGCGATAAAGCTATCGTTTTGTGGGCCTGATCAGCACTTCGGATGTTTGTTCCACAGGTTTCCAAAAAAGCAATGCTTTATGCTTCCCCATGAATCCCAAGGCAGTGATAAGTTGTACCGGCGCTTCGGGCCACTTGTCTACGGTATTCATACTAATGGGAAGTAGAGAGGCGTACACAGATATGATTGCAATTTTGGATGGCTCGTAGTCAGCATCACTGCCTCTTCGTGTCTTGGATCTATTTCGTTTTTTTGGAAAACGCAGCGCACAAGGCTATCCTTGGCTACAACCCTGTATCATTTGTCCTTTTGGTCGACCCTTCCAATGGCATCGCGAACGTTTGTGGTATCATCATCCGCATGGCTGTTTGCAGTAGGGCCACGGGCAAAAGCTTTGAACCGGCATATCTCCAACCTGTCACCATTTGTCCTAGTTCGCCAGGCGTCATGTATATCCTACGTGTGGAGATGGTGTTTCTTCCTGAGAAGCGCCCATGCTCTTTGAGAACACTGAATCTAGACCCCCACGCCCCCGGTCCGAAGGAGCCACGAGGGGTTTGCGTTTCCCTTCTTCCTGGGATGCCACTGTCCGAGTGACGGACGGATGATGGGCTCGACTGAGATACATGCAGCACGCACATGCTGTAAATGGTTTTGGCGTTGCCCGACCCTTTTCTCATGTGACCATGAACCTTCTTCGTTAAACCTCACGTTAGTTCCCGCATCAAAAATAGATCCATCGATCTTCAAAGTGGACCGCCAAGATCACTCTTTGCACAAGTCAAGTCGGAAGAGACCTAGCGCCGAGGGTTCAAGGCGCAAGCATGATTGCCGAGCCCAGCGCTAAAAAGGGTCATTCCACAGCACCCTCGGCAAAAAAGGTGGCTGCTGTGGAGGTGGGTCTGTTTCTTGGTTGGACCGCGGCCACGTGCGGCAGAACAGTTGGCGGCTTTCCTCCTGCTCCAACTTTGCGATTGGCTCAGAACTCACTAGCAAGAAAAGAGGGCGCCCTGGCCGTCTTTGCTACGACGGACAAGATTATCATCAAAGAGAAGATGGATACACCCGGTGAGCAACAGATGCGAATATGAAACACCTTGCTTATTCTCTGTCCGTCTCGGAACGACACGCCACGTGCACAAGGAGCCATCGGCACCCTAAAGAGATAAAAACATGTTCCGAGGGGTCAGATCTTCATAAACGCGTCAATCATTTCCCTCGTGTCTGCAGGGAAAAAACAATACAGCAAGGGACGTGAGCCACTCGTCTTTCGCACGATCGCATACCTTGATACGTCTCCTTGAGTTGTTTGACACCCTCCATGTGGCCTTCGTCGAGGTTTTGGGTGAGTTCTACTGTTTCTTGGTGTTTCCTGACGGATAAGGCCTAGTGCAAGTGTAGGATATGCGTCGCAAGTCGGCCAAAAAACAAAGAAAGGTACAGACAACGAGCGCTTTCTGCGCTTCGGCGATCTTGACGAGGACCTCTCGTTGCTTGTCTTCGATGGCCGCATAGTTGGATAAAAACATTTGGTACGTCTCTTCCCTAGTCGTTTCCACGTCGCATCAAAAAGTCAAATGGAGTCGCGTCGACGGATATATGCGCTCTCGCTTACATTTCCTTCATGATCTGTCGCACTTGACCTGTTTTTCGATCGACCTGTTTGAGACGAACGAGATCAAATGGAGGGAAATTAACAAGGAAAAATCGTGCAAACGTGTTCGTCCATGTCGGACTGGGCCGCTTTCAGAAACTTGCGTTGTTTTTCCTTTTTCTGTTTCTGCCATGTGACTGTACGTGAACGTATGCATGTATGCGTATGGGAGAAAGCAAAGCGAGCGACACGGGGCTGATCGCACGTACTTTTGAATTCGGCAACAGCCTTGGCGTACATCCTGCAAGAAGTCAGTCGCGTGCAAGGAAGCGAATCCAGACGCGTGTTATACTCAATGTCTCGATCATCGCTATCGGGTGACCTGCTGCAGTGCGAGAGCTCCTCGTCGTTCACGGAGCGCGAATGTTTGTGTGGCATCAGCGGACAAGAGTTAACGAGAAACGCGATCACGTGGTAAAAGTATTTATATCGTCATCTCAAGATGCTCATTTCGGCCATCCGGGCATCCATCATCTCATCCTCCAACTCGGACTCCTCGATTGCACAGTTTCTCCCCCAATCTATATATCCTAGAAGAGAGAAAAAATCATACCCTCCCTGTTCTCGATCGCATCGTCGTCGTCTTCCAACGCCTCGTATTTTCTCTTCTTTCTTGTAGGCTCATTCATCGAAACCTCTTGGTGGGAGTTGCTTGCGCGAGGCAGCTGGAACGAGCATTCTGCTGTCCAGTCAGCCACCTGCTTGTTGCTTTCATCGGAAATTGTACTTACCCCCGTTCCTTTGTTGTGCTCTTGCGTTAGCACAAAATCTTTTTGTCTGTGTTAGCAATTCCGGGGTAGGCGCTGTCATGGCCATCGTCCCCGTCGCCTCTTCGTACACGGGTGGCCTGCGCATGAATGGGCTTTCCACTCCCACGCTTGACATGCTACTTGCAGACGTTTTTACCTCGTAGCCGCACTGGCATGCATCCTACAAGGGAGGAACTTAGTTATGTGCAGAAGACACGAACTCTATGTCTGATATCTGCTGTATTCCAACGACGTGTGCTCGTCATGTAATTGAGAAAATGGGTGCGACATTTTTTTTCTGCGATTCGCCGACAAGTCAAGAGACGAGAAGAATTGAGGACGGTGAACGACTATATTAAATCGCCAACGCAATTACGTCGTTCGACGGCCGGTTCGCAGACTCTAGATCGTTTTGGCCCTTACCAGTCGCGCACCTTTTGTATCAAGTCTTTGGTCCTTTCTATGATGGTGACGGCGACTGACTATAATGTACTATGTGCGAGGAAGCGGTTGTGTACCAGGGGAAGCGGATGGGCGAAAGCGCGCAGCGTTTTTCGGCCCCCGACGGCGGCGCAACCCGCAGGCAAGTGAGCTGCAAGGGTGGGTGGGAACCCTCGCAAAACGACAGAAAGAAATAGCGCGCCAGAGACCCAAGGAGGTCGGCCTGAGACGTGCCGAAGACCGTGGTCGAGGCTACGGAGTGGCGGGTGGGTGCAACGAAAGCTGGAACCCGGGGGCAGGAGCCAGACTGGAGTCGGGACACGTTGAGAGAAAGAGGCACGTGCCTTGATCGGCGCCATAGACATACACCCTCATATTATCGTCCAGTCGAATAACGAACGCGAGTGACGCGGCGAGTCGAATACAAATACAAAAGAAAACGTGAAGTATCACAAGTTATTTGCATTTGCCATACACCCATCGTCGAAATCTTTCTCTGACAGCACTTGCCCGTAAAGAATCTTGCCCATGTGCGTGTGTCCAAACGGTCGCCCTCTCGTCCGGATCGCAAGGAGCGCCATCACAAATGGCAGCGGCGAGCGCGAGAACATGCCCTCCCTTCCTTCAGGACTCCTAAATAGGTTGAATACGTTCCACCGCGACACTGCAGCATCTGGTGACTCCTCCGCACGTACACCGAGGAAACGGCACAGCCTGAGGTATGACGGATAGTCTCTGAGATAGAGCTGCCCCGAAAACACGTTGAGCTGGTCAATTAGAGCCCAAGGAGGGGTCCAGTCGGAGGGTAGAGGGGGGATGACATAGAATTTGAGGTCGTCAGTTGGCTTCATGCGCTTGGACGTGCGGGGTGCATACAGGTGAAGGTGGACATGTTCACTTTCCCTGATCGCTGGCAGCAAAATATTGGCCTCGAATGGACTGATCAGAACTAGGATATTCGAATCTCGTTTGCTGGTCAGTATCCATTGAACAGGGCGCAAATACTGATCTATCGTCCCTGGAGTGGACTCGGGCTTGATGGTAGTGCAGAAATCTGTCGTCGCAAGGATGAATGGGCTCCAAATCTCTGCTTCCCGAGGAGCCACCGAACTCTTTCCCAGCGTCGTAAAGATCGGTTGAAAAGCGCTGCTAGAGAACCACGCAGGGATATTTCCGGTCTCCACGAAGGTCGTGACATCCGGATGAAGGCAATGTTCTGCCGGTTTTGCCTTGGGAGGTAGTTCTACCTCTCGTTCGCGCTCCCGCTCCTGCTGGACTTCCCTCTCCTGTTCTTCGTCCATCTGAGCACTCGGAAGTGATAAAACACCGAGGTCCTTGCAACGCTGACGGATAGCCGGCTCCGACTCCATCAAAGTGCTCAAAGTAGCTGCCTCAGTTTCGCGAGGCGCATAGAGGTCTTCGAGCGATTGAATTGCTGGTTGGAGCCATGTATCTGGTAGCCCTTTCCTAAACCCCTTTTTGCAGAACCGGGTCCAAGTACTCTGCCTCGCTATGTGGTCCACGCCTTGCATTGCCCAATAGGGAGCCCAGTGCTGAATATCAGCCCAGGTCTCGTGTATACACCAGCTCAAGATGTCGGCAGAAGTGATCTGAGAATTTGGATCCTTCTTCAGAGCACGGATACTCAGGTCAACCTCGGGTGGTGCAAAAAACATAACCGAATGGCCACGGCCAAGCCTGCGCATCCGCATACAACCTAGGAATCAGGTAAACGATTCGAATAGTCTAATCAGAATTGGAAGACAAACCTTGCACAAGATTATCCTTTGTGAGCTTCGGGCCTAGTGTGACAGCGGCTCGAGAACCAATTGGAAGTTTGACATCGGTGCCTCTTGTGTGTACATGATCGAGGTAGACAACGCAACGGTCTAGTCGGTGCGAAAGCCCCGATGATAGCATAGGCACAGAGGTGCCGCTCCGAAAAAGTACCATCAGTTGGTCCTCTTTGTTGAAATAGACGGCCCCGGGTGTATCACATGAAATATTAAGCCATTTCTCAGCGACCTCTTTATTGGAAAAATCGAGGATCTGTGCACCAACGTCCAGCAGAACACGAATTTCAGGGGTTTGCGAAGCTACCTTTTGAAGGAGTTCTGGTGTGGTCAGGTGTCTGCCATTTGCGTGCGTTTTCACATAAAAGTTGTTCTCTGGCCGAAGAATATATGCGAGAACCTTGGCAGTTGTTTCCTGCTGATGGGTAAGGTCACGCTGAGCGATGGACATTGGTAGGAGCCATCGGTTATCGTTCGTACCCGAAAATCCTGAGATTAGGATCAGCAATCGGGTCAAACGATAGGATCAGGATTCAATGCAACACTAACCTGTAATAAGCCTTTCTCGTTTATCTGCCAAATCCCAACTAGATGCGGAAATTTTCCAAGGAAATTCCTTTAGTTCCTTCGGAAACACCACTCGTGACAGATAGAAATCGATCGCTGCTTGATTCCGAGTGAAAAGTGGGAATATGACCCCATCCCATTGTTCCGACGACCTGAGATTTACCTCGCTGAGTATCCGAAGCGAGTCTGGCAGTGAGTCGGCGTCATAGTCGGCGATCCAACGAGCGTATTCGGTGTGAGGACTGTCCAGGTCCCACAATATTTCGAAAGAGGACCTCAGCTGATCTTCGCTGAGGCCAGAATAGTAGTATGATAAGCATGTAAGAATGATGGTTATGTCTGGATGCCCAAAATGGGTATTTGGTGCTGGCATGTCCTTCGAACGATACGGAACTGCGAGCATAGAAGAACAAGTCAAATCCCGGCCATAATTAATGCGCCATCTCCGCTCGGTAATAGCGAAAAACAGGATGTTGGAAGCGAGGAGACCACGAAGAAGGAGCAGTGCACCCCATGTACAACTTTGGTTCGAACGCTTCGCGTACTCTTCTACTCTCTTCGCCGTATCAGAGATTTGGAGAACGTCCTTGTCAGATATGAAACTACGGATCGCGTTCCGCAAGTCTGCCGAGAGGTCTTCAAAGCTGAGATTGCGAATCCGTCCATTGATTACATGCTCCACAACCATTTTTGATATCCGTCGACCAATGTCAGAACCTGGTGCAATGACAACATGTGGAAACGACCCTGGTGTCCCGTATTCGATTTCGATGGAGTTGGGATAACTTCTCGCGAGCGTAAGAAGGCATTGCCTCAGAAGCTGGAGAACTTCCTGTGTGATTGTCCATCGGTCAGGGTACCCGTCTATATGTTGCTCGTGACCGAACGTGTAAATCATTTGGAAGCGGGGATGAAGGATGTCGTCGCTCTCGTCCAGAATATCTCGAAAATGCGAATCTATCCATGTCTGTGGGCTAAACCATTGGGATTCCGCTCTCTGATTGGAAACATGAAGAATGGTCCTGCGATGCGCTACCTCACATTCTTGGGCGGCGGTGATTTGACTTGAACGAGTGGTTGTCCCGTTCAGTTGCTGAATCATATTACCAACAAAACCGTCTTTCGGTAACTGGTATAACATAAGTTAGATGAATGATTGGTATACGGATATCCATCCTTACCATTGTCATAAATGACATCGAGGTCGTGAGGAATCGGAGTGATCTACGAACATTCGATGGTGTGTTGGCCACAGACGTATCTTTTTGTGTTTGTTGCTCTACGCACATCAGCTTGAGAGATGCGACGTGTTGCGGTTGCATGAGTAGAATTCCGCGCTCAGTCATGCATTCTGACATGATTTCCTGAAACTCATGGATCCGAAAGCCACGTTCGGAGCGGGAAAATGGAACGAGGTATATTGGCCTATTAGTGAGCCCACCGAGGCGAGTAACCAATATTTCGAACATTTGTGTTGTCAACGCTTTCGGGACAATGACGCGTGCGAGTTGCTTGCCATCAGCGAGGGCAGCAGCAACAATCGGGATGATTACTGATGATTTTCCTTCGCCCATATTCACCTGCATCACCGTATTTTGCCCAGACTTGGGAGATATGATTTCCATTGCAATCTCTGCTTGAACGCGACGGACGAGAAAGTTTCCCTGAATCTAACGCAGCAGGCAAAAAACGTATCATATCAGAGGAAAGAAATACACGAAATAACAGAACATACTTGAATCAAGAGCCAGTCGGGAAACTGTTCAGGATTCCACCCATCACACACATCGTTGTCGAGCTCCTTTGAAAGTTCTTCTTCAAGGCCGCCGAGAGCAAAGAGTAGTAATCTTCGACCACGTTGGAGGTCCAAGAGGATTAGAGCAAACCATATGAGGCATTTTTTCCACTGGTCAGGGACATTCGTGGTTGATGTGGATGCAAGACACCGTAACAAACTATCTCCGGTAACTGCCGGCCATTCGCCAAATTGATGACTGGCTTGCTCAAGGTCGCTTGCAGGGCTCAAGCTCTGTTTTAGACTTTCGAGAGCATTCAAGTACGTAGTTCTGCACAGTGCATAGTGCTTCGTGAGCGCATCGATACGACCTTCCCCTGCTAATTTGCAAGTCTGATAGGAACCTTCCTGGGCATGTTGCCCACTGACATGGAGTTGAGTGATGTACTCCTGCTGAAATGTTGAATTATGTCTTGTGTCCAGGGAGGGAAATAACTGATCCAGTTCAGTAATGTCTTCTAAACATTTCTCGATGCTGTCAGGTTCTAATACGATGCGAGAGGGTAACTTCGGTGTTGATCGGCTTAAAAGCAGTTGATGGAGCGTGACTGTATGCCAGGTAGGTGATAGATCATCTGCCAGAAAGTTCTGAGAATAATGCCATCTTTTAGCATTGATATTTTTAAGTGATCGACAGGCGCCCGATCGTAGAAGACTAGAATATGTCTGGGTAGCCATTTTGCCTATCAGAGGATCCAGCATAGGACTGTCAGTCTCTGAATGCATGTCTGCGAGTAGTCGCATGCTTGACACACTGCCACTCCCTACCAGGCAACCCAGCTCAGTATTCACATCGTAGATATGGTAAGATGCTTTATCCTCCGAGTCGTTGCGTAATTGCCATTCAAATCGAACCCCATGGTATGAGTGATCGCTGTGCATCTTGGGAACACCATCGGGTATGATTATACGTTTGAACATAAGTCCCTCTGCAAGGTGTGATTTCTGACGTAGGACAAGTGGATGGATTCGAAGCAGTGTTTCGATACTGTGTTGCTTCTCTGAGAAACTGTCAAAAACCATTTGCTTGAACTCATAGGACTCGAGTTCCCCCTGTTCATTGACAAAAAAGGATAACCCGTGGTGGGGAAGTGTGACAGACAATTGTAGTGTGGATGCATCCTGAGACTGAACAGTGGGAAATGTGGTGATTAGAAGATTTGCGGGAAGACCGTATTGTTTTTCGAGGCACTCGAAACATTCTGACACCATCTTCCAGGTTGGGCTGCCAATGTCTACAAGGGTCTCAGGACCCTTACATGCATGATATCGCTCTCTGGATCCACAGTCAATTCTCCAGTTTTCTACAGATAGTTTCAAAGGTTGTTCGAGGGTGCATATTTCAATAGTCTTTGTAGTCAGATTCAACCAGTGAATATGGCCATCAATAAGAGCTGGGGGGAGATCATATCGTAGTATATGTGAAGGGATCCATTGAAGGATATCTTTTGAGTCAATAGTATGTTGCACTTGAACCATCCACTTGCGATTTTGCACCATTGAGATGCGGATCTTCGACATATTATTAATATCACACATGAAAATTTCGTATCACAAAATTCGACATACTTTAGGTTGGGACTTCATAAATAGAGTAGTAGAATCCGTATCCGGTAGGACAAACAAGCCTGACTGGAAAGAACGAGCAGGAAAAGTTGACTTCAAGAAAGATCGCACATAATCAAAGCGATTGGACTCGGAATCCCAAGTTGCACGTTCCAAATTACCCACTTGTATGCCCTCGATGAGAAATTCCCCTTGCAGGAGGTTGAAATGGACTCTTTGTGGTGGTTGGTTGATGGTCTCTCTAATTCGGCATGTAAACCAGCAGGGATTCGGAAAATGTAGCATTCCCCATCTGCCTATGCCCGGTTTGTGCCTGGGGGAAAAAATGCGAACCACAAGGTCGATGGCATGATCTGACACATCACTCAGAATCAAGCCACCCACAATTCTCTCAAGGAAGAAAGAAAGACGGGCAGCTGAATTGTAACATTAGTAGAAACTCAGGAATAATAACTGGAAATCAGACGTACATTCCGAGCATCCAACTCCCATCAACAAGATAAGAAAAAGAGCAGCACCGAGATCTTCTGCAGACTGGAAGAGTTTTGGCAGACTAACAGCATCAACGTCAAATGTCATCTCACAAGCAGCAGACATGTCCAGCAAAGATGTCCAGCGCTCTTCTTTCGTAGGGTTCTTCCCCAGGTTGTAAGACAACTCCTGTAACCAGTCAAATGTCTTCCTACGGACCCTCCGAAGAAGTGCATTAGCTCGCTCCGAGGAAATGCATTCGCTTGGGCTTGCCTCCAGCACTCGAGTGAGAAGCAGAGAAATGGTACGCATCAACTCCGCATCTATAATGGCATCAGAGAACAAACTCTCCAGCTCATCTAGGATGGAATTGCGAAAAGTCGGGTCCTCGAGTTCTTGGTGCCATACCCATCTCCCGGTTCTCAGATCTAGAGGTCCGACTTCAGAGACAGCATAGAGAAGAAGGTCATGAACACCACGATGCCGAAGTTTGAGGGTCCTACTGCGTAGTCCATGTAGAATGTTGAGCCATTGAAGCGAACCACCACTGCGCAATTGTCCAAATGTAATGAATTCATCCAGGGTTTTGAAGTCTTTGTATGAATAGTCCGCCTGATCAGCCGAGACGTCGTTGGGTGTGTGAGATATATTGAGCATAAATTTTTTGAACAGGTCATGGGATGTCTTAGGCAGATAAGACAAATTTCTAGATTGCCATATTTTTTTGAGTTCACCGATTCCGAATCCATCAGAAATATGTCCATTCCGGACAGCATAAATCATGGTCGGATTGTTTGAAGAATCCGCGATAAATTCGATCTGTATGAAGAGGGACACAGCACTGTCATCACGGAAAGAATAGCTGCTCGACCGCCCATGGAAACCGCTGTCCGAGTTTTCCTTATAGACATCTTCGAGGTTGTGAAAGCCACACAAGTAATATCCAATCCGAGCAGCTGCAGATCGCCAGATGCGGATACATGGTGGACACTGGCGTTCAAAAATGACAACTTTTGCGTGTAGTGATTGGGTAGCTCTGAGATGTGGAAGATGGTGATATTGGTGACAATAACGAGCAGGGAGACAGCCCTCATCCGAGAGTACTGACCATCCCATTAGTGATTGGGACTGACGTGAAGAAAGGTACTGATATGCACAAGAGAGACGGTGGAGGTTCGTTCTCTTGTACAGAAGCAGGTGTTTCAGGGCAGCAATGGGAATTTCTGGAGAATAGTCGGCGACCATCGGAATTTCCTTCAGAACAAGCTTGTCCACCGCTATAAAGAGTTCAATCCCGGTCAACAACCAGATGCTTGATGTTTCTTTCCAACATTCCTTCATGTACTTATCCATCAAGATCTCAACCCGTGCGCATGCCTCGTCCACATCCACGATATGCGCAACCCAGTCATCAATGCTCTCCTCAACTGCTTTCTCGACATCACGGAGGGTAACAAAACGGTCGGCATAATATGCCTTCTCGAAAAAACTCGCCCCATTTGATGACAAGAAATCACCAATGGTGCCGCGAGAGCAATGGTTGATATGGAATGCCGTCTCAGGTTCGTGTCCGTAATTTTCCAGAGCGTTCTGAATGTAGTATCGGCTATTCTTGAGAGTAAGTCTGCTGGATCTCTTGAGTTCAGCCTGAGACGGGTTCAGAAACGGGGACGGGGAATGCCTGAGCTGTGCGCATCTAACATCGAGGACTTCTCTAAGACCAGCACACGCTTTGGTTACTATCTGGGAGAGCCAAGCAGGGATAGATGTTAACCCAAGTTTGTTTGTACGTCGGATAATTTTAGATCCCAATGAGAACAGTAGGTCCGTGGACAGTGTGGCGATGTTTGTGTCGTTTGCAAGGGTGCATATAAAGAACAGTATGAATCTCTTATATGCTTCATGTCCATGGGATCGAGGAAGACATGCTTGGGTTATGAGTCTGATGACGAGCCAAAGATGTGTACGAGGGTAGTCACCAACCCAGTGGACTCTGCGCAGGCGTTTGGTGATGGGAAGAACATTGACTGTGTGGCCAATGCCACTTAGGAGATAATTGAGCAGGAAAGAGGCGGAACGTGTGTAATAGTGAGGGTCAACAGATTCGGGAGAACAGAAGAAACCGGCGAGTTTGAGTAGAAAGTCCATATTTTCGAAAGCAGAGTTTTCTGTCTTGATAGCGGATGATGGGTACGAGCGCACTATCAAAGTGTCCCGTTTCTCTCTATCCCCCGCGGATGGGGGTACCTCGAAAGACTCGAATAGCGTATGGGTATCTCGTTTCGTGAGGACAACTGCAGATCTATAAAATATGGGGAACGCAAGGACATCTAAGTGAGCAGTTTTAGCATGCAGTGAACAGCCATAAGACACTATGCATACCTCCTATTTTCATCGCACGCAGCTGGGACATGACCCACTCTTTGTCCAACTTTGAAAATGAGACGGACTGTTGAAAGATGTCCAGCATCCTCGTAATTTGAAGCCACTGAGGCATGGTGTCTCCGTCAACATGTGTGCTGTGAACCTGTGCGGCAGCGTGCACTGCACGCGCTAGCGAATGATCATCCCATAGATTGTGATAATCGCGGAAAACGGAATGCTCGGCCGGCTTAGTGGCCTTGGGAGATACATTTGCGACAACATAGCATAATGATTCAGACGTGAAGGCAAAAGCTGGCGAGGTTGAGCTCGAATCAACAGCGATGGAGGTGACAGACATGCGCAGTATGCAATTATGTAAGACAGCGGCATCAACACAAGCCAGAGCCTCAGTCTCATGACATCTCTTCTATTTTGATCAACATGAACTCGTGTATTTATACAGCAGAACAAGCTCATCCTTGCTTCGGCGCCACATTCGGTCCGGCCCTTTCGCACAAACAACAAGTACGAATCATTGTTGTCAGGTATGCTCCGAGCGAACTGGAAAAAGAACAAGAAAGACGAGTGGTGCAACAGAATGCTGGTACATTGACTTCATCGTGCGCATGCGAGGCTCCTCAGGGTTTTGGCCGTATTAGGTACCAAGACTGTGCGCGACTGCAACGCGAAACTTGACGAGTTGCGCGTAGAGGGCGGTGCTAGGCGAGCACGAGTACCTCTGGGACAATAGGACCTTACTTCGTGGGTCAAAGTTGCCAGGGAAGGTATTATCGCTGTCCTTGTCGTTACCTCTGTCTCCGCAGAAATCGTCCATTTTGTCCATCTCTGCGTTCCTCGGATTTCCTTGCTTCCACCAGTCTGAAGTGCCGCGAGACAATGAGCCTGAGACACGATCCCATTTCCACCGTCTGCTTGAGTGAATATAAGTTGACCAGGCAGCGGTGATTTGCTGTTTAGTAACAACGGAGCTCTCGAAGATCGACCGCATATATCCTGACAAAAGAGACACCGTCAAGCCGCACTGTCAACCCGCGGCGTGACGAGAAAAAATCTGGACACCACGAGCAAGCTACGCGGCGGCGTCAGCGCGTCCAGCGTCCGAAACATATCCAAGAGCCCCTGCTGCTCCTTCCCGACCAACTCCACCTTGTGCCACGGCATCCACACCATCAC
>JBBPMF010000294.1:0-35552 GCA_038090175.1 Austroboletus eburneus | reverse complement strand
AAATGCAGGCTGGCGCTCCGTGCCAGCCCACATTTCCAGAAACCATAAATTTTGGTCATACATGTTCCTGATTTTACTGTGAAACATATTACCATAAAAGGAAATATGCGCGGAGAGTCACATGACCATGAGACTGTGGCCTTTCATCTAAAAAAAGAATCAAAGGAATTGGACCATGGGAAGCTGGCCAAATCTGCAAAAGAAAACTGGGGCGGCAATGCCCTATTGGTCAGGGTTGCCAGCTATTATGGATGCCATATTTATGTAATGATGGTGAATGAATACTCACAAGCTGGTATTTTGTCAATGTATAATGGATAGCTGAAGACTGATAATTAACCCACCGTTACAACCTACATACGGAAGAATGTAATTGAATGATGATAGAACAGATGTAGTGTAAAACTATTTTTGGTTTTGGATCACACTCACCCTTGGCTTTATTGCGTAATGACGTATGGTTTTCTCCTTTTGAAAAGCTAACTGTATTCTTTCTGCGAAACGAGTCGTTTTTTTTTGTGTACTAGGGAAGGACTTTCCGCAGGAATGACTTTTAGTACATTTTAATTATATTTCTAAGATAGTTAATGCGAGCACTTGCCATGTGTTGTTACTGCATGAGTTAATTGTTCCACATGAGCACTTGTGTGTCTCAACGATTGTTTGGACAGGCTCTTGCACGACAACCCTCATCACGATTTTCATCCCTGGTTGTAAGATGGACCAAGCATCACTTCCTTTTGTTAGTTCGACAACACCTTCACCGTTCGTTTTTGGGATAACAAAATCATATTGGCCCCTTTGAATGAAATACGTTTGTATACCGTTCCTATGTGCATTCGTACAGCTGACGCTGAGGATGCTGGGGAGCATGCTGTTGAGTTTCTGGAACGGCATGTTTAACTGCTATGCGGCATCCATTTATAGTATGATGACACACGTCGAAACTCTGCACATAAGAAAGGTGTAGTGGATACTCCCATCCTGTTGCATCGACGAGCGCAATGACGTCTGTCTTAATATGTCTCACTTGCATCGTTGCCATGGGCGAAGAGTTTTCAAGATCCATCACCCTGGCGGAGAGGATCGTAAGCGTTTGGTGAACTTCATTCCCCATCGACATCAGAGACGTGGTCTAAAGTGATAGCGTGAGTCACCGATGAGATTCTCAAACAAGGAATCACCTGGTATCTCACTAGACTAGTGATGAAGTCATCGACAAACTTCCTGGTCTCTTGGGAAACAGAAGAGGCTGCGAGCATGCGCTTATTCATAATGATTTCCAACTTGATGTCCATCCTTTCGAGCAAACTAATATGCAACAGAGTTAGTGCTTTGTTCACGATTTCCAGGAGAAGCACACTTGAACAGTCGCCGCGCCTGAATGTCGTCTGGACTAGACATATCCTTCATTTGTTGGCACAGCTTGCTCAACTCGTCCTTGAGCGAAAGTAGGTTCTCCTTGTTCAGCTTGAATCTCTGTAGGCAACGAAGGTTTTTAAGCGGTAGTAACTCTGGAGGACGTCACTTACACCGTGAGATTCAAGAATAATTAGGATTGTGTCAATCGCGCTACTGATGAGGCTACCGGCAGTGGGGGCAATGCCAGTGGCTGATTTTTTAGCAGAAAACACCGTCTCAGTGCCATCAGCGATTTGACGATAAGCAGACAGATGGACAATGGACAAACCTTGATGAATGGGTGCAGATGATGTGACAGTGGGCGGCGGCGCAGGACAGTCAGATCCTTTCACACGGAAGACTTTCCTGGCCAATCCAACGAGATATTCTCGGAGCGACATCTTAGCCATGAGAGGTGAATGGTTCTATGAAAGCAGGGGTGAGGGGAAAAGCAACAAAGGTTCCTGAAAGAGCCATCAAATATGAAGACACTGAAATGAGGCAAGAAGGCAGTACACATGCATAGATCAACGAGGCGAATAACGGCCACAGGCTCAGCATGATGTCATGCCTCGAGGTATCAAATATTCGAGAGTTCTCGCCACGTGTTTTGGACAAGCTTGAATGATATACTCTCGAGTCTTTTATTCTCACGTACTGGTCTCATCCGAGACTTGGTCTTAAACTGTTAATACCTAGATAAGGCGTCACTAGGTACATTCAGTTAACAATTTCTACGGCGGGTGAAATCGAACTTACCTGCTCCAACCTTGAACACAAAGAACGAGGAAAAAGGTGCAGGTGCAGGAATAACGAGCTATATATAAAAGCGACCGAGTTGGAATGTTGGTAACACAAATTTGCGCGCCGACACTCCCCCTCAACGAGGCAAGTGTAAGATATGTGAGAGTATGAAGGCGGAAAGAAGATAACGAGAACGTTAAGAAAATGAGAACAGACATAAAAGATAAACACGAAGAAAAAAGGAGAACACACAGACACTCCCCCTTGAGGCGGAATCAGTGAAGGTCCATGGATGTCTGAAAGGATAAGAAGGAGCTGTGCGGGAGGGCCTTGGTAAAAAGCGTTAGCGAGATTATCCCAAGAGGCGACATGATGGAGTTGCACCTGAACAAGGGCGACCCGTTCCCTGATGTAGTGGAAGCGAATGTCGATGTGCTTGACCCGGGCATGAAAACTGGGGTCCTCCAAAAGGGCAATGCTGCCATTGTTGTCGCATAGAAGAGGAGAGGCGGTGGATAGGTGGAAGCCAAGGCCAGCGAGTAGGTGTCGAACCCAAACGAGCTCCTAAAAAGCTTCAAAAGCAGCGACGTATTCGGCCTCATAGGTGGAGAGAGTGACGAGTCGTTGCTGACGGGAACGCCAAGTGATGAGGCTGGAGCCGAGGGAGAAGCAGTAGCCCCTGACTGAGCTTTGGGAATCGGGGCAGGTGGCGAAGTCACCGTCAGTGAACCCCTGGAGACGAGAGACATGATCTCCACCGAGAATGAGGCGAAGGTCCCGAGACTCGTAGGGTTCTCCACGGGTCAACCCGTGGCACAAAATCCCAAACCCGCACCCGTACCCGTGGACCCCGCACCCGTGACGGGTACGGGTAGACCCCCATCAGCAAAAGCGGCAAATTCTAGCAAGAGCTAGCGGAGCCTCGGAGGTAGTGATGTGCTGGCCCGGCCTATAGGCCCTGAGCCAGCCGAGCCGAGCCCTCATAAGCCGGGCCGAGCCGAGCCAAAGTGGTGGCTTGAGGGGCTCATGGCCTGGCCTGGGGTTTTTGCAAGCCTGAGCCAAGCCGGGCCAAGCCCTGTCAAGCCCCAAAGCCGTGGCGTCAATGACTGCAACCACAACAAGGCGACGGCGCGTGGACGAGATGGCTGTACATGGGACAGCGAAGGCGGGGAGGCCTGTTGCGTTGTCCCGCCCACTTTTTTTTTCTTCTTTTATTTCCTACTACTGACCACTAAGTACTTAGCATCCTGCGACACGTGCGCAACAATGACGCGCCCACCACCATGCAGACATCGGCGCAGTGGCACCACCACCACGGCAATGGCGACCACGGAGATGAGGTACGACGCGCTGGCGGGGCGGCGAACGATGCCGGTGAGTTCTCTGTTCACCCCCTCTCCACCCGCTCACCAATAGCAGCAGGCGTGCCACCGGCTTGAAGATGACGACGCCGAGGGTGCAGGAGCGCGATGGCGCCCCCGATACCGCACGGAGACGACAACGGCGAGGATGGTGACACGCGCGACATCAGCGGCGTGTGCCAATCGCCACTGACAACGACGACGATGGACGGAGGGCGCGCCAGACGGCAAAGAGGACGCCGTACCCACACGACGACGACGACGACGCGGAGGGCGGAGGCAACGCAATAGTATGCCAACCACCACACCGACGACGACTACGGACGGCGAGGGCACGGCAGCGTAACAACGCGATGGCGAGGACGCCCACCACGACACCTTGACGGACGCGCACGGGGGACGGAAGGGACGGCGTGCCCACACGCACCCACGAACGACGAAGGTGATGCAGAGGACGGAGGCAGCAACAGTGTGCCACGACAATGATGATGGACGGCGAGGGCGCAGCAGACGGCGACGAGGGCACCGCACCCACACGACGAAGACGACGCGGAGGGCGAAGGTAACGCAACAGCATGCCAACCACCACACCGACGTCGACGATGGACGGCGAGGGCGCGGCAGCGTAACAACGCAACGGCGAGGACGCCTACCACGACGCCATGACCAATGCGCGCGGGGGACGGAAGGGACAGCGCGCCCACACACCCACGAAGATGATATGGGGGACAAAGGTGACGCAACTGCGTGCCACCACACCAACGACGACGACGACGACATGGAGGAGCGGGTGAAGTGCGACGCAAACGTGCGTACAAGCACGTGCATACATGCAGATGATACATCCGTGTGCATGCTCGTGCTTGTGCGCACACAAATTAGCCAATAGGTCGCGGCTTGAGCCAAAGCCCTGGCTTTCAGGCCAGGCCAGGCCCCCATTGGCGGCTCTCGGGGGCTTATGGCCTGGCCTGAGGCACAGTGAAGCCTGAGCCCCCTGAAGCCGAGCCGAAGCTGTGGCTTTCAGGCCAAGCCGGGCCGGGACAACACTACTCGGAGGAACCCGGTGATTCTGGCAAGGTCTAGGTAGACCTTGCAAGCCCGTACTAGATCTAGTAGGATCTCGTGAGAACTGAATGTGCATCCTGCTAGATCTTCTACCAATATCGTGTTGCTGTCGACGATAGATTGCGATACTCATATCGTGACAAACAACTGGCTGAGTCAGCGAACCAAATCGGACAATTTCTGGCAAACGTCCTCCTCGTGGACATTGTCAAGTCAAAGGCAGTCGGAATTTGCCGTCTATGTTACACGGCGCAATGGGTGAATTCCTCTGCTACTGTGACCTTATCTCGCGGGCAATATTTGCCCAGAACGACTCGAACATTTTTAGTTCTGCCGCCGTGGGTTATGGGCATGCGGGTGTCAAATGCCTCGTGTATGGCAAGGCGAGTGTCCGTGGTCGAGCTAGACTCCTCTAACAGTTCCTCTCACCTTCGCCGTTGAGTGAGACTTCCCGCTACTATTGACCAGTCGAAACCCCAAATCTCCCTTGTTGCAGGTATGTCCTACGGGTTAGATGATTACACAGCTGAGGGAACATTGAAACAGGACCAAAGCGAATCGCCTCGTGCACACTACCCCTCTTGCGTTGCATCGCAATGTCAGACTTGGATTCAGGTGAGTATTGACTCGGAGTATCACTTGGACGAGGGAACCACGCATTCGCCAGGTACATCTGCCCGATCACTACTTCGATGTGCCAAACCATCCTACAATCGGTTCAAGGAAAGGGGAGAATTGACTGCCCTGGATGAAGCGCTCCGTCTCGCACGCCATGCATTGGAACTTTGCCCGCACGGAAACTCCGACCGATACTATCCAATGCATGAGGTTGCACGTTACCTCTCTGAACGTTTCGACCAGCTCGGTGAACTGTCGGACTTGGAAGAAGCAATTGCCTTCCAGCGGAGAGTGTTGGAACTTTACCCGCCAGGGAACAACGCCAGAGGGGTTTTCCTCCGTAATCTTGCAGGAAGCCTCTCTAAGCGTTTCAGGCAGCTTGGAAACCTGGCAGACATGGACGAGGCTGTTTTTCTGGGACGTAGCGCGTTGGAACTTTGTCCGCCAGGACATTCCAAACGAGGTAGTTCACTGGAAAATGTTGCATTTCACCTCACTTGCCGGTTCCAATACCTCGGCGCATTAACAGATATTGAAGAAGCAATTTCCCTTAGGCGCATTGCACTGAATCTTCGACCGCCTGCACATTCCCAACGACATGTAACCCTTGGAAATCTTTCTGTCGACCTCTCTCAGCGATACAAATTCCTTGAAGAACTGCCAGATCTCGAAGATGCACTTACCCTCCAACGTGCTGCATTGGAACTTCGCCCGGAGGGACATCCTGACAGGACACTTTCATTGGGTTACACTGCAGAATTCCTCCATCTCCGATTCAAGCGACTAGCAGAATTGTCCAATCTGGAAGAGGCGCTTGCCCTTCAGCGTGCAGCATTGGAACTTCGCCCGGGGAAGCATCCTCGTCGAGCAGCTGCGCTCAATAATATCGCGAGTTGCCTTTTTACACGTTTTAAAACCAGTGGAGCGTTATCGGATCTAGATGAAGTATTTCACCTTGAACAGAATGCCCTCGAACTCCGCCCAAATGGTCATCCCAACCGAGCCGACTCCCTGGGAAGCCTTGCACGGTACTTCCATGCTCGGTTCACACACAAGAGTAACATTGAAGACCTCGAAGAAACATTCAACCTGTATTCGCAGCTCTCAGACCCACTTCACACAGCGTTTCTCGCTGATGTTCAATGTGCCAATCAATGGACTCAAGTCGCCGAAGAACACAAGCATAGCTCCACGATTTTAGCATATCAAACATTCATGCGACTTGCTGGTCGCTATCTTGCTATCCTCCCATCGCCACCACAACATCTTTCACAACTAAAACAGCTCACACAATCTACTGCAGTTGACGCATTTTCAGCTGGTCTACGCTTTTATAGCCCCTCCATGGCTATCGAACTTCTGGAGCAGGGTCGTGGGATATTCTGGAGACAGCTGGTTCGTCTCCGATCTCCTCTTGACGATGTGAGAGCGTACGGAGAGAAGGGGAAGGAGTTGGCGGACAAGTTCACGAGGGCGGCTGGGTTGTTGAGTCGCGGTGCGCTTTATGGGTCTAATTCCTATCCTTGGCACGATCGCGCGTTTCATCTGAACAAGCAATTGCAAGACGTCATTTCTGACATTCGCAAACTACCTGGCCTCTCTCGTTTCCTTCATCCACTATCATTCTCTGATCTCCGAGTAGCAGCTGTCAATGGACCAGTAATAATCGTCAATGCCAGCCAGTACGGCTGCGATGCCGTTATCCTTTTAATTGACCGACGTCCCATACACATTCCTCTCCAAATCCCTCCGTCCGCGTCGCCAAACTGTCGTCGACAATCCGTTCCCTCATACGGCTTGCCAAAATCCACGAAGTTTCTATGAGCCAATTTGTGCCTTACCTGCGAGAACTTTGGGACTTTGTCGCTTCCCCGATTGTCAAAGTTCTCAAAAAGTCTCGTTGCCTCTCTGGTTCGCGCATCTGGTGGTGTCCCACTGGCGAGTTTTCCCTCATCCCTCTGCACGCGGCAGGGTCATACAGGAAGGACGATTTCAACTTCTCGGATCACTATATTTCTTCCTATACACCTACCCTTACCGCTCTCATCCGTGCTCGACAGAGGCTGTGGGTGTCTCCACTCGTTGAAGAACACCGTTTTCTTATCGTCGGACAGGCACAAGCTGCTGGAGAGCAGAAACTGATATCGGTGGAGACAGAGCTGTCGAACATAGCGAAGCGGGTTGGATGTAGTACGACGGTTACACTGGTCCAAGGCGAGGAGGCACGCATCGAAAGGGTTGGAGAGGAACTCAACAATACACACATGGCTCACTTCGCATGCCACGGAATTGCAAACGAAAAGCGACCTTTCGAATCTGGATTTGGATTAGGCGACGGGCTGCTCAAAATCGAAAAGATCATGCAATATGATCTGGAGAACGCGCATTTTGCTTACCTGTCTGCTTGTCACACGACAGTTGGGGACCAGGACAATCCGGACGAGGCGATTCATCTCGCTGCAGCGATGCAGTTTGCTGGGTTCGGATCGGTGATCGGGACGATGTGGGCGGTGGACGATTCATTGACGGACGGGATCACGTCCAAGTTTTATGACTACATGAAGGACGAGGATGGGAATTTGGATCCGAGTCGGGCGGCGAAGGCATTGCATCTGACGATGAGGAGTCTTTTTGTACGTGGGAGCAAGGTTCCGTTTGATCAGCGGATCGTGTACATTCATATTGGTCCCTAGCGGCTGCTCTTTCGACAGGCATATGCTATGTCCCTCGGAGTTTATTTGGTGTGGATTCTCTACATCTACTATCGGAGACAGTCACATCGTTGCTCCCATGGTCTAAACGGCTTAATACATTGCTAAATCATTAGCAGGATGTTCGGGGTAGGCTTGCCGACTCAGCTATACTCTATGTCCATGAATATCAAACGCTACGGTGTCAGTCGATCTGAGAAAGAGTGCATGATGACTACCGTGCAGACTGAAAGGATTGCTTGCAAGGGGGAACGAAAGAAAGGAGCAATGACTATGCACACAGTGGTGACTAGTATGTGATGACAGCTGAAAACATGGGTGGGCGATGCCACCTGTAGCCTGGAGCGAGCTGCATACCCATGAAGGAGACAATGATGCATGCAGCAAAGCTCCACCCAAAAAGAAGGAAAAGGCTCACATTTGCAAACAGGGGGCAGATCGGTGCGAAATAAATGATTGATGAAATCCTGCCGCTTGTGGAGGTATGGTGCGAGAATGAGAGCATGATCATGTCGAAGGTAAAGGGTGAAAGACCACCTACTCATGGTTTTGGCAATGTCGAAAGAGTTGCCACCAGTGTGCAGGCTATGACCTTTGAGATTTGGTAGGCTGAATTGCTGTACAAACTCCTTGATTCGAGATGTTACCTCTGTTTTATCAAAGGGCGCAAGTCCTGCATATGCTGTCATGCGAACTGAGGTGCCAGCTGTGTGACCCTGGCTGGTTGATGTCCAGCCTATGGTTGTCTACTACCCAACCTCGATCGACCCGTCTTTGCTGCTGATATTCTTGTCAGATTTTTCCTTCGTTCCACGCCGCTGATTCACATAGACAATCATCAGACCTCGGTGTCGACGACCGATTCGCCTCACTTGCATTCACTCAATGACGCACGCAACATCTCATAAAATTTCACACCGAGCCTCGGACTCCCGGGAAAAAGAGCTTCCGAAAAACAAATAGAATGGTGAATATAAACGACGACTATAATGTATTTAAAAATAGATGGAGACGAGTTGACACCACTTCCTCTCCCATCTTTCTACGTCCGAAGAAAACAGCGAAGAATAGATGGCCGAGGAACGTAGGCGCCATCTACGTTATGTAGCAGAGTAAACCAGACCAGTGAGATAGATATTATATACGGAGGTCAAAAAAGGTACCACAAGGGTTCGAAAAAAGGTATGAGACTAAGCGGTTCGTAAAAAGAGATCACATGACGAACACAAGGGCATATCGAGGAGCGCATGAAACGAAAGAAGAAAAAATGACGAACCCAAGCTCGAAACGAAACAAATGGAAATAAATGACAGTCAAAACAAGAACGATAACACGGGCCTACATGGAAGGATCTTAGAGCGAGCATACGATAGCATAAACGAAAGCGCATATTTTCTGAAGGAAGGTGGTGGTATCAATGGTCGCATCCTCTATTCTCGCGACGGAGCGGATTCGACGGGCCAGACGGACTCGCGGCTTCGTTCCCGCTCAGCTGGACGAGCAACGGGAGCCGAAGGAGCTGGAGGAGTGATTGCTGTTTGGGGGGGTGGCTGCTGAGGCTGCTCGTGGGAAGGAGGCTGTTGCGGAGGTTGAGGCACGATCGTCTGTACTTGATGTTGTGGCTGGGACGGCTGCGGGGTGGGTTGCGGCGCAACCATCATCTCGTCGAGTCCGCGCTTGACGCCCGCGATTATTTTGTCCGTCTTCTCCAAGAGCTCCTCCAATCTCCTGCGCTGCTCATGCAACTCTTGATAATGCTGCCGCAACTCGGCTCCTGTAGGAATGGTTGCCGTCAATACGCCATTCATTGCGTCATGGGGAGGTGGCGAGTGCCCATGTCCGAGGCTATAATACCCATGACCCACACCATGCGGCGGGGGTAACACATAGCCGACACCCGCAGCGAGTCCAGGGTTTAATGGAGAATGCGTTCTGCTGGGTGCATTAGAACCAGACCGCATATAGCTCGACGGTGCACCGCTAAAATCACGAGCACCAAGAATGCCAGGTGGACCGTACCCATATCGTTCCCCCAACGCGGCGTTCAACGGAGGCAAATCGAGACCAGCGTGAGGTGACGCAATAAATGCGCCATGACCAGAGGGGACGCGCCCAAGATGATGAGCGAAACGATCTAACTCTGGGCCCGGTTGCATAACACGAGGGAGTGAGTGACCACGATCACCCAGAGCTTCGACGATTTGATGATGCATACTCATCGCACCTTCAGCCCATAAAGAACTGTGAGAGTCCCGAGAGGCTTTCCGTGCGGATGCACGCTCACCCTTGCCCCGTCCTCGTCCGCTGCTCTCCTGAGGCGACTCGTCTTCGGGCTCGCCCATGTCTTCGTCCTCGTCCTTCTCCCGAGAACGGCCTTTTTCACGGTCGCTCCTCCCTCTTCGGGCTCGTTTTCTCCGAGGTTGTGGTTCTTCGATCTCGTTATCACTCTCTTCCGTATTTGCATGTTGACTGCCACCTGATTGGCCGATTCCAACGAGAGCTTCTGCCGCTTGATGATCAGTTATCCGTGCCGAGGACATGCCAGCTGCGGCGGGAACACGTTTCCGGCGCTTGATCACAGTCTTCTTCATCGAGTTGGGGCGATGAGTGCCATGAAGCTTGAAGTATAGCCCTATTGATGGAATGTGGTCAGCCGAACACGCTCAAGGGTGTGAACAAAGACGTAGAAGGGAACACAGTGGTCGAACTCGAACGTGAGAATAAGATAAGAAAGGCAATGCAAAAGAAAGACAGATAAGATAATGTCAACCCCCCGACACTTGAAGCGAAAGACATGCGCGCATCCACCATGGGATCAACGTGCCCGTTTTACGAAAAATAACGAGCGTCCGGGGAGTAAAGGCGATGGCAAGAAAACACGCCCCAAGCACAGCAGACATGAGATGAGATAGAAACGCACCACATGCATTGCAAATATTGTTGCCAACATCATCCCTCCTCCAGAGCGGGGTGGTGCTGGTACCACAGTTTGCGCAGCTCAGTGCTCCGACCGCTGACTTGACCTTCTTCGCGGGTACGGGGCTGTCACCCTCGGCGCCGGGCGAGGAAGCTTCGGCAGCAGGAGATGCTGCCTGTACAACAGCAGCTGAAGGTTCGTCGGTGGTTGCGGGTTCAGTATCAACTCGCCCAGACACTGCAACAGAGTTGTTTAGCGTCGGGCAGCCAGCGCACGCGCTGGATCCTCCAGTGCCATCGCACCGTCCATCCCCAGGGCACGTGCCCCCACCAGTGTTGGCGTGCGCACCTGTGGCAGAAGCAGGCTTTGCGGAGGACGTCGACTTGGAGACGGGCTTTGGCTGGTGTAGAGAGCCCTCGGTTTGTGCAGACGATGAGGGAACGTCCGTAGTTCTCAAGTGCTGATTTTGGGGAGGAGATGATGCTGCCGAAGTTGCTGATGCCTGATTTGGATTTGACATGTCGGATTCCCCGCCACCGTTTGGAAGTTGAGAGGGGTGTTGCGCAGAGGTAGCGGTAGGCGTTGGAGTGCGAGCCAAGGAAGTGGGACGAGCCACCTTGCGTGATTTGAGGTAGAGACCTAATGCCGATAAACAGCGAGAAACGGCAAGCAAAGTGCCCACGAGTTGCACACATTTCAATCAGCACATTGCTACTGCACTGACAAGACGGTAGGTAGGACAAGAGCGTAGGAAAAAAGAATCTGGGCCAATCGCCATCATGTCCGAATCGACATGCCAAGAACACGCGGTGAAGATGTAGCTGCAACGCAGCATGACGATATACATGGACCGGCTAGAAGGAAGCATGCCTGGACAAAATGGGCGCCCACGACCCAAGCCGTACCATGTGCAGACACGTGACGGCGATGGAGGATGAAATGAAAGTAGATGAGATGAAAATAGATCCAATCGACTCACCACAGGCATTACAGATGGTCTTGCCCTGGGTGTCACGCCTCCAGAGCGGCGTTTCGAAGGTACCACAGTTTGTGCAGGACGTCCGCTGGGGTGGTGGCACTAGTTGTGGTGGTTGCGAGGGCTGAGAAGGCGGGGGAGATGTTTTCTCTGGAGGATGTGACTGCTGGTGGTCTACCTGTGGCTGCGATGGCGGCGGCGGCGGTTGCTGCTGCTGGGCGGCGATGGTGTTGAGCGCGTCGAGCTGGCCATTGACAGATTGTTGAGCGTGATCCTTTTGCTGCTGGAGGAGCTGCTCGTAGGACGAGAACTCTCCAGAGACGATCCGGTGGCTGAGCGCGTGTGCAGCATCTGCGAGGGCAGGCGAGGGGGGCGTATGTTGGTCGCCAACCGTGCTGGGGGCGAACTGCTGCTGTATGCGAGAGAGATGATGCATGTTCAAGGCGGGGGGTTCCATTACGATTGGAGACATTTTTGAAAAGAGGTCTATCTAGAGATACGATTAAAGAAGAATTTTTGTACGAGGCTGCTGATTGAGACGCGTGTCAGCTGAATGAGAGAGGAGAAACAAGAGCAACACGGACAAAACAGAGAACAAAAGGATGGCAACGCAGAGTAGGGAGGGAGGAGGAGGAGGAGGGGATGGGGGGATGGGATGAGTGGGATGAAGAGGAAAAACGGGGTCAGAAGAGTCTGCAGCAGGAGAGTTTATGATTTGTGGTCGACGGGAACCGATAAACTAATAGATAACCATACGAAAACTAAATCTGGCCAATCAGATTACTCCAGTTGCAAAATATGAATTTAAAAAAATCCCCCTCTCTTCCCCAATTCTCGCCTGCTCTCGTCCGAAAAATCTAAATTAAAATTTTATCACTCATCATTTCCACCGTCCTCTGTCTCTGCTATCTTCATCTCTGGTGAAAATTTATCGCTAACGAAGCGCTGCATAATTCGGAAATCTGCGCCCATATTACATAACTGGGCTGTACTGTTTACCATTTGTTCTTGTTTGTTTTGTGGCGGGTACCCTGGGACTTCCCAGGGTCAATCTTATCTCCCACCGCGACTCCAACCAACAATCCCAATGGAAATTCCCATGTCTGATTTACACTGGAAATCCTCGCACACTGAAATCGCCTATTTTTTCCTTGCTCCAAGAATACGACTGTCAGCGGTATTCGCGGATTCTATAATGTCGTGTACTTTTTTCTTGCAAAGCGCGTGCATCAATCAATCCACCGACACCTGTGGCGTCCCCTCCCCTCCTGCGACTCATAGTGCCTATATAGACCTAGTTCCCTTCCTTTTCTTCCTTGGCAGAGATGGCCACCGCTTCCCTCAGAATCAGTGATTCATCGCCCCCTCTGTTGAGACATCGTAGGGCCATCACATCATTCTCCGCTGCCGTACGTGGTCTCGTTCGTACGTGTCCGAGCAAAACCCAAAGTGGAACGTGTCTCGTTCTTCGGGACTCTTTACGACCGTCGTAACCCGCGGCATCACACCAATCAGACCGTCGTCGTCCGCGCCAAAGCAGCGTAGCCGCAATGTCCGCACTCGTCGACGCTCGTCCAGCGGCGCTCTATCGCCCCTTCCGAACGTTCACGCAATCTGATACGTGTTCGTGCGACATTGGACCACCGATAAGATAAGACAAGAAACAATTCCTTTCTTCGCATCTTTTTTTTTGTTCCCGTCGCACAATTTTGTCATGGTCCGATGATCCAGTTCCCCAGTTAGATAAGCCGCATCGGAAACGTCATACTGAATTGAAAATTCTCTTCCGATCGGCTAAAATAATCGGGTCTTAAGTACACCGGGCGCTATTTAACTCCCATTGGACGCAGATTGCCATGATGTTCTCCCCCGTTCGCTTCCGTCGATTGCGCGCGGCAAAAAAGGAAGATTGAATTCGGAAACCACGCTATGTCGACCCTGCGGATCTGAAACTCGACCACGCCTGAAACCGATATCCCAGACACCCCCAAGTCCCGACTCGTTCTCGCGCGGACTCGATAGCATGTTCCAGCCTTTATTTGTCCCCGACACAGGTCCACCCGTTCCCTGGTTACGATGATACAAGTCGATCCGTGTTTAGCTTCGGCGCGTTGCCTCATGAGACAAGAGCCGGTGTGACATTTGCACAATAACGTCAGATCGGGACACGCCGAGATGCCGATGGCGGGGAAACATACTCCGATATTGAATTTTCGAGGTACTCCAGCCAGGAAGGGGAACGATCGAGCTCACGAACAAGACATGCTGGCCGCCATCAAGAAGGTCATCATATGTATTGTACTGCGAGCAGCGCCACCACTAACGACGGATTATCCAGACCTATTCTGTCACACCTTTTACTAATTGTCCCGAAACGTCAGAAGAAAAAAAAGTCCCTCGATATGTCATTGCGCTTTACGACGTGGGGTAAGTCAATTACTATCCCCCACCGGTTAAACTACGATCCTGAACAAAAAAGAAAAAAGGGATCCTTATCTCTCAACGAACGTGGGTAGATCAACTGGATCACATTCTGCTCAACAACTAACTTGTAGTAAATGAAAACGCATATTCTTCCGTTGTCACACCACCGCACCGGGGAGCACTCTGGGAAGAGTGAGACGGAGATACGCGCGGTCACATAGAGTTTTCCGTGCACATACATTGGCAAGACGACGACGAACGTGCCGCCCGACGCAGTCATCACACGCATCGACGGCATCGACACTGCGAAAAAAAGAAAAAGTCTCTCTGATTCAAATTACATAAGCCCGCCCTCATGACCACATGGTTTCCTCGTGTTCGTGCACAGCGAGGGGCTGTTCTTGGGGCGGTCCTCCGAGCCAGATGTACTGATATCATGAGCGATGCCTTCCGCATCCTCGAACAAAGTGACACTGGCCAAAGTTTCTCATGTACGTTCGACCCCACGCTGTCGTTTCAAACGCACAAACTTTTTGACGTTGTACATATCGGATTCCCGAGGGTCTCCGACACGTGTTCACACCGTGCCCTCCCATCCACTCAACTCCTCCCATCCACTTCCCCGAGTCAGATCTGCCAAAACTATCCTTTCCGAAAACATGGGCACGCAGATCCTCGAAGCCGGACGAGCAACGAACCAAGGACGGGATCAAACCATGACACGAGGTCCGTCGTGACGCAGGGCGCCCTCGATCTCAGGGTCGTGAACCCTCCCGTTTTTCCCAGCTCCGACAAACCCTGAAACGCGGGAGAAATCGCCGTTTTGAGCAAACAGATCGTGGGTCGTGCTATCATACTTGGTACATACCCAAGCCTCGCGCGTTCCTGCGGAGCCCGATCGGACACGCTCCTAGCGATTATCTCTCAGATGTCCGACGTTCTGTGAGCATTCCCAGAGCATCCTGGCTGATAACCCGCATTGCTGACAGATCATGGAGGATCAAGCACGCCGTACGACAGCGCAGGCCGATCCTGTGCCCTTTTTCCGCTCCGTGTTCATATCGGTTGCTGGACAAGTCACCGTGTACACGTTGTCACTGTGCGTCCTGCCAAGGGGCTATCCATGCCTCGCACCTGGTACATACCTGGGCGCGGTGGAGGTAACAGAGATTTTTCTGCCAAGGAGCCGCCTGCCCTGCACTAACTAGTGGGTCATCACCGTGTACGTCGCGAGTTAAAATCACGCCAGTGTGATCTCCGAGTGACCCTGCGGTGCGTGTGCTTGGACAAGAGAAACATGTTGTCATTGTCACAGCATACGAGTGTTGACCTCGTTGGGCTCTTGCCCGTGCGTACTAGGCTACTAGCTAATTAGGCGCGTATGACGCACGCGCACTTGGAACGGGGACGTGGACAGTATGGTATACATTTGAAATTTTCGAACATCCTGTAGAGATGGAGAAGATCGAGGAAGATACTTGATATCAGCTACACCGTAGATTAACACTGTGCCCCCAATATGGCGTAGAGTTACGCGTGCCTCTGAGAGGAAAAAATGGCGGTGGTCGGCAAGTCGTCGGACCGAAGTCCTACGTGTTCCCTCGGTGCAGAAAACACAAGCCGTCCGTACATGTGCGATGCAGCATGCAATGTTTCCGAGAGATCCCGGCTGGCACACATTGGCGTGACATTCCTCATTCACACACAAGGTCGACAGAGCCCTATGATCGTCACCATGATCACCGGTACCACGACCTGTCCGGCGACAACATACAGCCGTCCCCCCGTCATTGATGTGATAACTATCAAACCTCGACAGCGCACACTACTACTGTGTGAACACCCGCGCTCTCTGCCGCACTGTCGACTCGAGTTGGCAATGCTAATGAAGAAACCTCGGACGATCAGTCTTCCAAAGACATTACACTAGTAGTGAGGCCGATTTGAAATCAAACGTTTTTGATCCGATGTGGGTCTTTTCCTGCATCCGTCGGGGCATGCAATCTAAAAAAGTAGATGGAGGTGTCCGTTTCGGACGCAAGACATTCAATCGACACATTCAATCGAGAAAAGGCAAGTAAAATTCACGCGGAGATTGATCCGTTTCAATGAAATTTATCGAATCCACTCAGATTTTCTGCGATACGCCATAAAGTCGCCGAGAGAAGCTTCGAGTCCAAAGAAGTCTCGAGAAGAGGGAAAAAGAGGGAGGACCTGGGAATGAGAAGAAATTCGTCGTCGACAACGCGCGCCACACTCCTATCGGGCGCTCCGTCACTATCGCGTCTCGTCTCACGAACGCCAATGTATTACATGTATATTGATCCATATATCAAATAAAACTATTTAATTTATCGACATCGTGAAGTGATCCAATCAATCAATCCGATCAATGTATGGACACCGCCCTCCTTGTCGCCGACTTGGAAAGATAACAGAAAAACAAATGAAAAAAGCCAAAGGAACCAATTCCTGAAGGGCCAGGGGCGTCGCTCTGGGTTCGTGATCGAAAGCGTGGACGTCGGACCTCGGTAAAAAGGCCACATCCCCACCCGATTCACAATCAAGGAATCCAATCATTCATGAAAAAAAAAGGTATATCACCTACGGGGGTTCATTTGTGATATGCACTGTGCAAAAAAGAACCAAGCATCTGGGCAGAGAAGGCTTGACGTGGGACGTCCCGTCATAAGAGAGCGGGATCAAAACTGCCATCGATGCGCCGGTGACGGTGATAACGACAACGAATAAGATCAAACATGATATTTCAAAAGACGGGTCGCGTGTCTAGACCCACAAGCATGTCCGTCCGTCCGCTCCACTAGCCAGGCCTGAATGACGATACATACCGGCCAACGGAACACATTCAACCACCTGCTCTACCAAACCCTGACAGGACTGTGACACGCAGCTTCATGCAGCTCCATCCATCAACACGCGCGTCCTATATCGCTGCTGCTCGGTGGCACTTGCGGACGAGATGAATTTCAATGAACGAAAAGAGTTCGCCGACGTGAACATGTCGACGTATCGCCGCTCATTTCCACGCCATTTGAGAAGCGACGAATCAACGACGACGCGTCGCACGTGTCATACCCAAATCGCGAAGAGGTTCGCATGTCATCTCAGCACTAGGCAGCTACGATTGGCACGCGCATGCACCACCAGATCGTTCTTGAGTGCACCGGAATATGCCAATGCCGTGTAGGCTGTGATCACAGGATCTTTTTAGAACGGCGACTCGATACAAAAGTTCCCAGAGATCATGTGTTGTCCACACCAAGGGACAACGAGACAAGAAAAATCGGGTCTTCTGTCTTCATCAAAATGAGCGTGCATTGCCATCGACAGCCTTTTGATAATACATCGTCGCCGACACGGCACAGCGACATGCGTGCAACGTTCGCATCAGTATCACTATGCCCAACGTCCTTGGCATACCCATACAGATTCGTTTGGAGGTTCACCAATAAGGGCCCAAGCAAAACGACAATCCGCGGGAAGAATGATCAGATGATGTCAATGATGGACGGCCATATCCTACCCTCATTAACTCCAGCAAAGAAACGAAATCAGGAAAATAACCCACTCGAGCAGTGCGATCAACGACAAAATCACAGCCCAAATAAATGGTATCCACCTATCCTTTCGTCAACGCCCGGAAAATCAACAAGAACGAAAAACGCACGTCGACATGAAAAACCCCGCAACTCGATAGACACCCACGAGCACGAACGCAACGACAGCAGCACCCACGACGGCGCTTATCAAACTGCACACGAGAAAAATAAACAAGACGAGGAGCGAAAAAGCCCATCGGGATCGTCGTGCGTTGAGGCGGGGTGGCTTGAGCCACCCTATGGGCGGTGCAGGGTCGGGCGAGCGCGATCGCGAACCAGACGAATGCGCATGGGATTCGGTGCGCGCGTACGTGTGTGGGGTGGAGCGGCCAAGTGGAGGGAGCTCCGTCTCCACGTCCCGCGTGTTGCGCGCTGGTGGGAAGGCGAAATTAACCAACGCATACGCCCCAGCGACGAAACTGAACGGTAGATGAAATATCAGTGTCCAGTAGAGCGTGAACCTGAATACATCTAGCGCAGAATCAGCAGTCGAACGAAAAAAGAAAAAGAAAGGGGGTTGTGCACCATCGGGTTTGGAGAGGTAGTAGCCGCCTGGACGCACAGACGGGCCGAGAAAGCCAACTTCGGCGGCGGGGTCGTACAGCGAGGGCCATGAAAAGTTGTTGAAGTGAGCGTCGGGGTGCGAGGTAGCGAAACTCATCGATGTTGTCGGCAAGGAGGGTGGCGATTGCCGTACATAGTTACGAAGTTTGACTCAGGGAGTGCACTACTCACGAACGCCTTGAGAAAGCTAGGATTCCAAGACAGAATCGATCAAGCTGCAGAAGCAGAATCATACATAAAGTAAGTCCGTAGTAGACACCAAGCAGCATTCGTCGTCTCCTCCACATGGCGCGTCATAACTTGATACATTTTAGCAGCCAGTTAGCTCCATATCGTTACGCCTTCGCTTATTCCCCTCGCGCACCCAGCAGTCCATTCGTGGTGGCCTCTCCGCGCCAAGCGCCTCGTAGCAATCAACACAGGCTGTGTATAGCCCGTCGAATCGCTTCATAATCGTTCGTCTCCATCTACCACCATCTCTTCCTCTCCCCTCTTGGACCATCCACGCTCGCTGCTTTCCTCATGCATCGAATCATACGTGTGCTTGTACTTGGGCGTCCGGTATCCTGCCACGTCCTGCTCATCTCCATCCCCGTCCAAACGCAACTCGCTCAATGATGCTCGCGCCGACATCTCGCTCAGCCGAATGCCCATCTGAAGACCATCGGGCAATGGGTACGCAGCTGGCGTGGACGGAATCGACAACGGTGTATCGCCTTGCGCAGGAGTCGACGGCGTGGACGAGAGTCCAGGCAATGAAGACCGGTGTCGAGCACTTGGCGAACCAGCAGGATCAAACGGCTCCTCTGCTGAAGATGGCTGCCGTTGCAAACCAAGGATGCGCAATCGCTCTACCCATCTGTCATCGACATGAGTACTCCTACGAAACAAGACAAAACAGCACTTACGCATCAGCGCGATCCAAACTTTCCTTTACAACACCCGTCACGCCACGCATCATATCCAAACTCTCCGTGGAAAGCGTCAAAATGTGCTGCGCCGCCCGGGTGGCTGCACTTGCAGTCGGACGACCCATCGTGACACGCGACGACGCCAGAGGTGATGAAGCACGAGACGAAACAGGGGTCCCGGAAAGAGAACGATCTGGCCCGCCGGCACCACGTTCTCTGCGGTGACGGCCACCTAGAGACCGCCGGCCGTTTCCTGCACCCCCCGATGCGCCCGCGACTGAGCCTGCACCTGGTGTACTCGTGGCGTTTGCACTCGCCCATCGTTGGGGGAGGTGGAGAATGAAGCCGCGAACGCGCACACGAGCAGGTTCGGGAAGGGCACTGCCAGCATACTTGCTGACGACATCGACGACTTGGCGGATGGTGTTCACGACGTCTCGGCGAACGTCATGTAGTGTGCGCATATGCGTCGGCGAGATATATGCGTCCGATTCTGACGGATCGACGACGTAAGACTGAAGAGAGTCGATAAAGTCACGGAGAATGAGGATCTGGGAATCTATGTGTGCTGTAGCGTACTGCAAAACAAATAGTAGGTACAAATCCGATCGGAAAGTCAAGTGACACCCACTTGGAGCCACTGCAGGCAATACTTTAGTCGTCGCATGCTTTCTTCGCTCACTGCAGCACCGATTCCACCGGCCTCGAGAAGCACTGTTTGCCAGCGACTTCGTGGGACGACCTGCTGGCTGATATCATGATCTGGAGCACCGGAGTCCGGAGAATGCGGCGTTGGGGTACGGCTTTGAGTCGCAGGTAAAGAGGAAGTGCCGGATGCTAAAATGACGACATGGTAAGTCAGAAAAGGGTAAAATTAGATAAGATAAAGAAATCACAATGATAGGTGCTATCGGTTACAGAATCACGAGGTAGTTTGGAACACATTGACTCGCCGGCATCAGAATACTGAGAAGCCGGATCGTCTACTTGCATCTTGTCGTCCGATGCGGAAGCGCGGCGGTATCGCTCGAACTAGAAAGTAGGACATAATTTATCTGGCACACGCACAAAAGACGATAGACAAAATACGTACCCTATCGAGCTGTCTACAGGCGAATTCGTCCAGCTGATTGACGTCGACAGGCAATATTTCGATGACGGGCCGGGATATGTTTTTGACCGAAGACTCCATCATTTCAGCGCCATACTGGCCGACGTGGGACGATCAGAAGAGCACAAATGAAGAAAAAGAAAAGGGAGACCGACTTTGACGACGCGGGAGCTCGCTTTTCCGTGCTCGTAGGCTCGGAGTGCTGTTCCTACGAGGGGGAGACTGGTTACCCTGGATACAAAGTCGGGCTGTACGGCGTCGGGGGACGGGGACGACGGGGGCGAAGCATTGGATGCTGAATGAGAAGGAGGTTATTGTCGGCTCGATGCTGCAAATGAAGAGGACATGCATGGAGATGTTCTGTTACCCTTCTTCATATCGTCCAAGGCGCGTACTGCGATGCGGACGCTTTCGTCGTGGACATCGAGCGGGACAGCGCCGGAGGACGCGGAGGACAGCGAGGAGGAGGAGGAGGAGGACATCGTCAGCGGTGGATGGCGTCGGGAGGAAGAGACACTGGACGACGCAAAAGCACGTGTTCACACGGTACATTTTCACGTGTTTATACAAAGTAGAGTATGTCCCAAAAGGGCGACTCCCCTGAACGACGACTCAATTGGCGGAAAAAAAGGATATGTGGAGGATACCCACAAAAGGAAACCCCCTGATTGACGTAGGCTTGGTCTTACCCCAGATTCGATGTCGTCTCCTAATCGTAATGGTTTGCCAGCCACTCTATACATTTCCCGTTCCCACATATATCCATACTGACCCCAGCTCGATTCGCAATGAGGCCAGTGCTCTCCAACACACTCACAGTGTGACAGTTTCCTCCTCATTCTTCTCTCAGAAATTAAAAAAATGGCCTACATCGACAGAATGTTCCACAGCCAACTCGCCGTGCTTGCAGACAATCCCAGCGAGTCCGATTTATGGCCCCTTGACCCCACGTCCGTATGGGACACTTCCCTCGATGTCGACGCATCACTCGCACATTTCCCGCACCACGACAATGGTCTATTCCAAGCAGGCCAAGCGATCCGTGAACCCGCGCACCATTTGACTCCGCCAGACCTGCTCCACCCTCTATTTCCCTTTCCACCCCAGACCGTCCATCTCTCCGATGTAGAAAACTCACCGGTCGTCTCCCCCGGCCTCCCCATCCACATGCCCATGCCTGTGTCCCTTCCCCACCCGCCACCGGTCGCAATACCCATCTCCACATCTGCATCTTCCTCTTCTGCCCCACCCAGTGAGGCCTCCAGCTCGCACGTAAACACAGATCCCCCCTCTGAAGATGTGGACAGCGACTTTGAGCTGTCCTACCCCTCCGATTCCGATTTCCTCCCCTCGTCCGCAAGCATCAATCCCGCCGCCCTCTCCGCGCCGACACCCGTCGTCCGTCCGCCCCGCCGCGCATCCCGCACAATGACCAAGGTCCCCATCCCAATTCCCAACCTCACCAAAAAGTCGCGCGGGCGCAAGGTGCCGACATCTTCTGGCGAACCCATTTACGCCGCTAGCAGGGACAAGACCAAAAGGGGCGTACGCACCTATACCTGCTACGCCGACGGCTGTGGCAAGTGTTTCGTTAGAGGGGAACATCTCAAACGGCACATTCGTTCCATCCATACAGACGAAAAACGTGGGTAGACCTTGGCGTGACTTTCGTTTTCCCTTTTTCTCGTGTCCTCGCATGCTCACCCTTTTTTCTCGAAGCCTGGAAGTGCCCACATGAGAACTGCACCCGCACGTTTAGCAGGCGCGACAACTTGAACCAACACCTGCGCATCCACAAGCTACAGGACGATGACGATTGAGGTGACGCATATCCTTCATAGGGGCATCTGGTTTCATTTTCAAATCTTCATCGTTGTTATCCTACTATATCATCATTTTCGATGAAATTTTGGTCTTTGGACATGGACTGGCATGGCATGGGATCACGTACAGGTGTGGTGGGATTGTAGGCAAGCATAACGACGATTAAGAAAAAAAAACGCTACACTCCATATCCCATACAATGTGGACCGTCTTATCATCGACTCCATCATGCCTCGGTCGGTTTTCTGACACGCTTCTTGGCTACAGTATTTTCTCTACACCCGTCATCAGCATAACCTAAGAAAATACACACGCAAGTTGCAACACTCGCCTGAACCCGTTCTTAAATCGCCTCGACACGTCCTTGAGGTACCGCATGCGGCCCGTGCCCGTCGTCTTTCGGCGCTTGGCCTTTTGTCCCCATTCGTACGAACGCACTTTGGCAGAAGGGTACCCACACTGTGCGCAAGCTACAACATCGCTCAGCGCTCGTTGTCATTCACTGACTCTATGAACGTACTCTTGTGTTGCCTGTGGAAGGCACGGTTTCCGCAACGCCGGCAGAGCGTGTGGGTCTTGGTGTGTCGCTTACTGTCGAGCGCAGGTCAGTACGATGAGAAAGCACCGGCGAAGAAACGTACCCAAAGGACGAAGTACCTAATCACCCCACGACAGCCAAGTCAGCGGCCAGTCACGTCGTTGTCGAATGAGATAAACAAACCTTTAGTCTGTCAAGAGTTAAATAAACCGTCAGTATCAGATACGTGTTCGGTGCAGACAAAAAAGACGGTTCCAAGGACAATCAATCTGTTCTGCCATCCAACCGATCCCGTACACATCCACCAGTCAACCCTCTTTCACGCACAACAGGAACCACGAGATTCACTGTAGACGAGTATATTGGATCGCAAAGGCACAAATACTCACCATTCTGTCGTCTTCTTGAGGATGTTGGTGTCGGTGGTAGTGCCCGTCTGGTGAATGTTTGCCAGTCTCTCTGGCAGGACCCGTGAGAGAAGCTGGACAGTTTTACACCCTAAAAAGGAACATAGCCCCTGTTTACTTAACTACTATTCCTAGATCTGACATCGACAACTACGGTATTACCGGCACGACACGTCCTACGTCCCCCACTGCGCCTGGGGGCGGGTACCCAGACGGATACACGAACCCTCCAGGTTGCGCTGGCACATATCCACCAGGATACGTCGGCATCCCCATATCCCACCGTGTCGCCTCCCGCCCGTCCTCCCACAACATCGCCGCCGACTGTTTCGCCCACATATCCCACTGCGCCCAATACTCTGGCTTCTCCTCCACCTCAGGACGCGGATTATACCACGACGGATCAGCACCCTGCCGTACGTTTCGTCGCATCCGACCCCGCGGGTTCCGCTCCGGGATATACTCGTCCGCGATCTGGTCCTCGCACACCCACGGAAGACCTTCCAGCCCTGCCACGAAGCGGCGCAACAACGAGCCAGAGCCCTGTGACGGCACGTTATATGCATGGGGCTTGTGCACGACCGCGTTGGCCTCGACAAGTGGTCCAACCGGCTCGGGAAACACGGGCTCGTGCAGCGTTTGAGAGCCCTCATCTGCTACAGGAGGCGCAGGATCGAGCATCCTCGCCGAGAGCATGTTGGCGCCAGATCCCGATTGCATGCGGCGTGTCGACTCGGGGAGCGGGGAGGGAGGAGCGGACGGCGAGACGACCGTGACCGTGATCGGAAGGGGCGAAGGTTTGGGTGCCGGCATGGCGACGGGAATGGATATGGATGCAGGCGCGGGCACAGGCGACGCGCGCAACGAGCGCGGTATACCGGTAGGCGTGGTGCCGAGATGGGCAGGGCGCACGTACGGTAAGGCGTACGGGATCCCGCCGTGCTGCTCCTCCGTCTCTGAAGGAGTCGGGTTCACGTACTGACTCTTCTGACTCTGACTCTGCGTGCCATCACTCGGCGCAGGCACCTCCATCATCTGGCTCTCGTACGAGTCCGTCCTCGGGACGTAAGGGTCTGGCATGGGCATCGACGTGTAAGGCTCGGGTATTGGCATAGGTTGCAACCCAGAAAACTTCTTGAGGCCATTCCAAAACGACTTGATCAGACCCCCGCGACTACCCCTTCGCTGGGGCCGATACGGATCCACGAACGCCTCGGGCATGAACACGATGTCATCCACCGTCATATGCTCTCCAACAGTTGGTGCAGGACTAGGAGGGACCGCACGGGGTGTCATGGGGCGTCCGGGGGAGGTCGGTACGGGCATGGCATCGTGGGGCGTCTGCCGGTCAGACGAGGAAATCCACGTCACGTCTCGTTGAATGCGGGGCGTTTGATGCACGGAACGACTGTAGCGGTCTCGTCGACGCGGAGAGAGGACGGATGCTGCGGTAGAGTCACGGCGGTATGGTTCGTCGTCTTCGTCGTGGTACGTCTGTAGAACGTGTATGCCGTGTGGCGACGGGTAGTCCATGTAACGAGGTCCCATTTGCTCCTGATCAATTACTTAATGTTTTGGTGATGGACCTCGAGCAAAGGTGGGATGTTTTGGATGGGAACGTCCCCTTACTGCGCCTCCGAAAGGGAAGGAGACGTTTTGATCATATCGGATGGAGCTTAAAATTTGAAAGGGAAACACGGCATCCTTGGCAGTCGTAGCCACTTACATAACCGAGTCAGTACCATTCCAGTTGTGATAAGTACTGATCTTTCTGAATTCAGTACAAGGGAGTATACCGATCTTTGAGGAAAACAATGGTCGCGGGACTCAGACCGGAACGGTGGAACGATCACCGGCACGCAGGGCCAGCAGCCTGGTCTCATACAAACCGGGACGAAGACCGAGCACATGTACTCGGTTTTCGGAGAATCGCTCCGACACGTACGTCGCGTGTATTAAAGTATGTAAAAATTCCAATCGTGCGAGTTTGTGGGTGCTAGGCTTATTGCCTATGGTAAAAAAAGTTGAATGTTACTCAATGAATGAAGTTCCGATTAGTCTACAACTTCGTGCCATTGGTTTAGACTGGTTGCGGGTCAGACTGTCATTAGAGTTGAAACCGTTAGGCTGCACGCGTCGCATATTAACAACGAAACACGAGATAGCCAAGTGGGAACATCTTACTATTGACATGGTACCCAGGTGGTACTCAGCTTTCTTCTTGAGTTGAGACACAAAACATTGGACACATCCTTGGGTGTGGAAATATCCAACCCCAGACAGCAACAGCCAAAGATGCATCCACCCAACAACACAGACAAGCCCACCTAAAACAAATTCTTATAACCAAATCTGCCTACCTCATATGAACCCTTCATTGTGAACGAGTCATAGGAGGCTACAGACACTCAGCTCCAGAACTCACGAGAAAATGGCTCCACCTTACCAACTCCTGGTTAGACATCGACCGCAGACTAGCCCGCTCCAAAAGATCACGCAATACCCTGGCAAAAATAAAACATACATGGTTGACAATAATAGACAACCCCGAGAACCTCTAACCTTCGAAATCCACATAGTTTATATGAGTTCCATGAAACATTGCGTCTGGGTAAGTTTCCACCATAGCACTCGGCTCGTATGCTTATTGTTTGGACTTTTTGGGCAGGCTCGACACGATCGTGAACGCCGTGAGGAATTTTACAAGTTGGTCATTGTTATTTCCAGAGTCAATTTAAAAGCAGTTGATCTCTGATCGTCTTGCTGACCTACTTATATTATTAGATGTCACCAAGTTGGATAATATTTATAGCTACAGAAAGACTCCATGTGGAGGGTCGCGTCTTGTGCAGTTTCCAAAGAATATAGCAGCAGTCCTGTTCGAGCCGCTAGCTTAGAGGACGTATCTTGCCTGCAGATACATTGGTCGTTTTATCTATGGAGTTCAGTTTCATCGAGTTGTGTGATGCACTCCCAGCCATTCACCTCCAGAGGAGAACAAACCGTATAGACGGATCAGCAGCTTCAGGCTTCGGTGAGGAGCATCGACAGCATGGGGTCATGCACAGTCAGATAGTCTTCAATGTACGATTCTGGGTGTGGTCCACTTAGTGGGCCACAGGGTATGTTTTGCTGATGTACGCTCGTCACTAGGCCTAACTGGAGTTGACCTGTTTGTGGTCCATCACGCAACTTACGCCAAAGTATTCGAATTAGCAGGGCGAGATAGGTGACACGAAAGCATGTACTTCTGCACCACTCAACCCGCGCTCGGGAATTGCGGTAGCATAGTCCAAAAGCATCTGAACAAGTATTAACTTCCATGTAGCATGACCACAACAAAACTTGCTCATGATGTCGCCTCCTGTGGCTGTGGAGAGGTTGAACGCAGTGAAGTCTACGAGGACTCGCTGAGCGGATCTGTTTGTGGGCTTGTCGACCATCGTCTCGGAGTCGGGGTTTGACTGGGCGAAATTGATGGCTTGCAGCAACGTTTCGTCGTTGCGAAGCGTCAGTCGTTGTATCGATGATGGACTACATGGAGGTCTCACCACTCCTGGACAAAATTAAATATTTGGCTGATTCACCATGACTGGACGGACTGAGTACCGCAGTTGAGAGTCACGCATGCATCATAATGGTCCGTGGGTCCTAGTAGCCTAGAGCGGCAACGACTGATTTCGAAGTGACTTGAGAGTAAGTGCAAATTTCCAAATTTTCAAACGGGGAGCAGCAGTCGCAACAACGGCTTTGCGTGGCAGTTCTACATGCTTGCTCGGAACTAGATCTAGTGAGGTCTATGGTCAGGCGAGCCTGGGCTACACGGTAATTCGAACTCGCCGAATTCGCCACCCGCTCGGCCACGTGTTCACAAGATCCTCAAAGTCCGATGTGTCCGGCGATGACCGGCCTCTAATGTGTCCTTTAGCTCTTCTTTTTGTCTCTCGGACGCTTTCTCGGATGATGACATACTCACTAGCAGTGGGAATTCTGGCAGGAGAGTTTTGTAGCAAAAATTTTTAGCACGAGGCCGATTGGCGAAGATGGTGACAAGTAAGGTGATGACAAGGTGTCGTCTTTGATCGCGTCAATATCACGGTCACTCATCAGAAATTATTCCAATGCTGTGCAGTCGCCGAAGAGACAGATAATCGCTGCAAGCACAAGCACATAAAAATGGCCTCGCCGTCAAAGGTCGAGCAACAACAACAACCATCCTGCAGCGTTTTTTTTTTTCCAATGTCCAACTCCCGTGTTTGGCTCAGTGAGTAGCACGTCGGCGCGTCTCCTTTTTTCGTTGTCAAACGCTAGTCCTTAGTCACAGGTACCTCCGCCGGCATCGGCCAGGCAGCTGTCCACGAAGTGATCGCCGCTGGCGAACGTGTTGCCGCTGTCACCCGCCGAGCATCTAGCATTGCTGATCTTTCCACGGCATATCCCTCCGATAGCCTCCTCGTCATCGAACACGACGTCGGAAACCCCGCCCATGACGCCGAGACCCTCTTCGACAAAGTCCACCAGCACTTTGGCCGCATTGACGTCGTCGTCAACAATGCTGGGTACGGCCTGAACAGCGTCGTCGAGGGCACCACCGATCAGGACGCCCGCCACCAGCTCGAGGTTAACTTTTGGGGCCCTGCTCGTCTTAGCCGCGAGGTCGGTACTTGCGGTCAAACTATCTCTAATAAGTACTGATCCACCCTTACCAGGCCATCAAATACTTTCGCGAACACGCGACGCCCGCGGGTCGCATCCTCAACATTTCATCCGTCGGCGGATTCAACGCCAACCCCACCCTCGCATACTACTCTGCGAGCAAGTTTGGCAAGCTTTTTCGGGTGCATTAGATTGGCCTGAAACTGACGCACTTACAGCCCTCGAAGGGTTCAGTGAAGGTCTACAAAAAGAACTCTCCCCAGAATGGAACATCAGAGTGATCGTCATACAGCCCGGAGGCGTGAGGACACAATGGGCCAAGGGAAACATGGTCGATATACCACTACCCCCCGCTTACGATGCCCCTGACAGCCCCGCAAAGAAGATGCTTACTCTCTTAAAGGGCGCTCGCTACACAGGGGACGCCGTTAAAGGTAGGCATCTGGCCTTTTATTATTTGCTCGATTCAACGATCTACATTTGACAGTCGCTCGTGCCCTTATCACTGTATCCCGGGAAGCCAACCCACCCCTCAGGTTGCCCCTGGGCTCAGACTCCCAGCACATCATCCTCAAAAAGCTCGACGAAATCAAAAGGGAGATCGAGAAATGGAATGAAATCACCCTGTCCACTGTCGCCGACGACGCCGATCCTCTCATTTTTGAGAAGCTCAGCGGGGTGGTGGTCGACAGATCAAAGGAGAACTGATTTGTATCTTTTTTAGTATTCACTTTGCACAATGTATTACCACAAATTGGATCATGGGATTGGATCCATCAGATGCTAGGAGTTTTGATTTTGTAAGATAGCTTCGGACCACAGCCCGAACGCTAAAAGCTAAGGTTGACGTGCAGATCGGACGATCTCGCACACGCATGCAGAGTTCTGTCGAGTCGATTACCCAAGTTTCAATCTGACTGACGAAACCGCGACATGCTAAATATGACGTGGTCAGAGCATACATACGTATGTAAATCTACGTGCATTTGGGGCACGTCTACCAACAGGACGCCCCTTCCCCAAAGTGTGAAACGAAGTGCCCCTGCGGGGAAAGGTACAACCGACCGAAGCATCCACGTCTTCAATGCAACCACAGTCATCCCAAATCGCCTAAGACTAAGAAACCACGCACCCTTCTCCCAGCACGTATGCCTATCCAACACCGGTTGCATCGAAAAAAACCGGTCACATGGCGCGCATGCAAACTCGCACCGCTTGCCGTGCAGCCCGTGCTGCGACATCTCATGCCACAGGCTTCTCGCTTCGAATCATAGAACACAAAAGTCTTCGGAATAACCATGGGCGGTTCCGCGTAAACACCTTGGCATAGCCCATCGTGCACTTAAAGCACGCGCGACGTTTCGCGACGTGTGCTTTGGCGTGTAACTGTTGCGTGTAGGCACTCTTAAGGATATAGTCGCACATCGCGGGCGGGCAGGGATGGCCATCACGTTTGTTACCTTGTCGAGAACGCAGGTCGTGACTTATGAGTGTAGCAGGTGGGAGCATCCGACGTATGGATGGATGCTTCTTGCTCGTCATTGCTGCGTACGGGAAGCAGGTCGTATAATAATCATACTGTACGGCAGTGTTGTCCATGGCACACCGTGAAGTCCACGATACAGTGCTCTGCGGGAGCGCCAGAGCCAGAAAAGATTCAAGTGGCAGGCAAAACAGAAACATCGGCGCTTTATTTCCAGCGCAGTCTGGTTCAACGTAAGTCACATCACGTCGCAGTATCTGCCATCATACGTCATTCGACGGCAAAGGGAAAAGCAATTGGTCGCTTACCTTGTATCGACTCTGAAGCCATCGTGGTCCACGACGCCTTAGAGGCGGGGCACATTGCACTCGGTTCCGAGGACGCGGGTCTTTGATCGTGAGGTCCATTCCCAAGGGACATTTAGCTCGAATAAAGTGGCGCCAAGTTGAGGTAAGGAGAGCCATACACATATTCGTCCGTCGTCTTCGCCTTCTCCAAATCTAGTTCATTCCATGCAACACGTCCTGATCATGGAAAACACGCCACGTATGCAAGTAACTCCATAGATGACGGCGGAAATGATAATCCCTGAGTAGATACGGTGATGGTTAGGCGAATGAGACCGGGCCGAATGCATCTCGTAATCCAAATACATACTTAGGGCAGTAAGTACTATGTACTACCGTCAGTGGTGGTGCCAGTACACGACCCTTGATCAATAATCAGGGATGATTCAATGATGCCTACTAGCCTCATATTCCGACTTTGCTTTATCGGCTGCAGAACGCTTGGACTTTGTCCATCGAGTGGCCTCGGACCGAATAATACCTTATCGGGCCTGCACCGCCACATGTAAATTTCTCGAGCATGAACAATGCCCAGCTTGAATTGACCCTTCTCCAAGTCGCTGGCTGGCAAGGGACAGATAAGGCGCCGTTATTAGATCAAGTAATTTTTTTTTCGTCAATATATTAATCGTCCGAGTTAGCGTCTCTGTGGTGTGTCCATGTTTTTGAACTCATCATTGAACAACTACAAGTTCACAACGAACTGCTCACCTTTCAATGTCTGGCAATCTTCTGATGTGGTCCCCGGTTGTGATAGGTGAGATATCGCTGCCGAACCATGTTTTTTAAGTTGTTGAAAATTGTTTTGCTGGCAGGATCCACGTTTTCCAGTCTGTATGTTCACTCCATTTGGTATCCTCCCCAGACCATAATCGCTCTAGGTTGTACGGTGTCACTTTAGGCCAATCTATCTACTATGCCCTCTCGTTTCCGAAAGATCCGATCTCTATAAAAGCATTGGTATGCATTTAATAATAATAATAACCATGTATTCAACTACCTTTTCTTAGGTATTCGTCGTATTGTGGGCCATGTCCTTGTCCTCGTTGTACATTGGCATCGTAACATCGCTCTCTAGCTTAGCCGACACGGGTTGTTTCATTGCAACTCTTCAATTCATTGCGACTTTGTTCATACTATGTCGTCGAGACAACTCATGGCATTGTATACATGCTTTACCCTCGTGAGTCCCAATATCCTGGAACGCCATTGATTCGCGCTCAGTCAGTGACTTCTAGGGCTTATGTTGTAAGTCATGCCTGACTATATGCTCTCCGATACTCATCTGTTATCTGAACTAAAGATTACGCTATTCTTTGGTGTGAGTTCTCGTTCCGACATTCAGATTATAAGGTCACAGATCGTTTTCAGATTTACATACCTCTCATTGTGCAATGGTCTGTAGAATGCTTGTGATGTTACGTGAAAAACTGAATAAAATTTTGGGACAGCTTTTATTGCCATCGTATATGGATAAGTAGGTAATTCTTATTACTCTTGTTACTAACTCACCGAGGTCCTTCTAGTCAGCGGAAAGAATAAGCTTCTCACCGCCGCTATCGCAAGTCCCCAAGTATTGCCAGGCATCGTTTATTCTGATAGATATCTTTTTTTACAGCTCTTCATGGCGATGCTGGAATTTGGTACATCCATCCATTAGTGAGTTACGATTCCTCGTCTGACTTGTCGACTCTTCCCCAGTTTTCGGAACATGTGCGTAGTTGTATTACCACTCGACAACGATTTAACGACTTCAAATTAGTGTATGGCGCTGACGTGTCCGTGCACTTTTTTCATACTAAATCAAGTTTGAATAAATTTTTGCAGCATTCGAGCTGGAACCCTCGATTATGTAACTCGTCGCCCAGTGAGATGACTTTGATTACTTATTGTATTCTCCCTCGTGTTTACTCATTATGACATCAGCTAATATTGCTGCCATTCGCTGGTGCTAGTTCTCTATGTGACATTATCATCACATTCGCTTTTTCCAAGTATATGTGGAAATTTACCCTTTTGCAGCGGCGCGTCCGCACGATCAGCCAGGACTTGGCTGTCGTCTTCATCAACACGGGTATATTTACTTGGTAAGTCGATTTAGATTTTCTATCGTCTCTTATTTATTTGTATAACTCAGCTTAGTGATCATGGTCACCGGTATTGTGGTACGTCAGATAAGGCTGATTTTGATTTCACGACTATTGACTCAACGGACTAGTACTTGGTGCAAGGCCACCATACTTGGGCAGGTGCGATAGGCCAGGTGGTCGGACGAAGCAAGTCTTCCAAATCTTAGTCAGTACGATGCTGACGCTCGATGACACAGGTTACGTGATCTCCATGTTAGCAGTGTAAGCTCTGCCGTTGTAGTCCTACCGTGAGCTGACGACACACACTTTACGTTCTGGCAGGCTCAATACGAGGAAAATGATTCGTGAACGCCATGACGCGGGTGTCTATGAGCTATCATTCATGTGATGCGTCGTTGGCGTTTCGTGTGCAAGCATCCATCACCTCGGGAACTGTATCCCATTCGTTCGCTGTCGTGCAGTTCCCCGGCTACATATACTACGATCGAACGGGAAAGTCTCACAGGCATAATACGTCACGTCCGCCCGAACTTTTCATAAACCCTAAGTAATTTTAGCTGATCTGATGTCAGTCTATATCCATATTTTGTAATATTATTGCATGCACCCATGTGTACTCAGATATTACGGACTTCTGTGAAGACTTAACAAAGCAGCTTCACGAACTAGTGTTGGGATCACGAAAACCTTTGCTGAGCCTTAGCAATTGGGGGCTCGCGGGCCGCATTCCGGAACGCCAGGGTCTCTAGCGAGTGACAACGACATCTGCGTAGACTATCGTTCACAGCCGCGACACAGAATGCCATCCAAGATCAACAGCTCACAGGCAATGACAAAGTAGACAATTCATAAAGTTCGTCACGACGTTCGCGGCCGACTCTGCTTACTCGCGCTAAACCTGCCAAAAAAGTCCAAACGTTGTACGAGTGCGGAAGATATAGCAGAAACTTAGACTACTAACGGCGAACGTGGAGCTCACATGACCTACGTGGAAAGCTGGCACTCGGATTGATAGCCTAACGAATGTACGTGGTGAATTCTGTTACCCTAGTAGGTTTGCGTCTTTTTTTTTCTTGAGCAATTTCTCTCGCCCCACATTGAAGTGCTAGTACCGTCGGAAAAAAATAAGACATCTGTGACAGATGCGATGTCCCGCAGAATCTGAGAATTCTACAGAGCCGCTCACGGATCGGTACTCTTATCGACGGAATCGTTGATACGATAACGTCGCGACGACCATGATCGAGATCAGACGACGAGATCGTCAGGTGGGGACTTTAAAAGCATTTGGTGCAACTCCCAAAGTTGCACCAAAGTGACGTGGGGCACCATTGAAGAGAGCCAAGGTCCCGATATCCCCGACGTAGCGGCAGTTTCTTAATCATCATACACCCCAGAACACCCGTATTGTGCCAGCTCTTGCGAATAAAATTCCCGTCGCATTACTTGCGCTCAAAAAAGGTCAAATGAGGGATGCAGCCATGTGACCATCCTCCTGATCCAGGCTCAGAATTGGGATGTAATCGTTAGAATCTCCCCGAAGGGTGTTCAGTGTGCACCACTAGACCGACTGTGATGAATACAACTCGCCAATACAGAAACAGGTGATCCAGCATGCTCGTACGCAGCATGGGGCACCCAATCTCGATAGTCGTTCTCGGCGCCGGTATCGATGCATGGCTCACGACACTTTTTAGTCGATTGTATATTCCTTAGCTCCATATGCATGCGCGCTGCTTTTGGACGTGTCGATACCAACATAAAAACGAAGTACAGGGGAGAGAAATTCAGATGTTCGAGGGGTAAAGCATCTGTGGGTCAATGAGTACGACTGAGCAAATGGACGAGAAGGGCCACGTACGATGCGTACGCTTGCACCAAATGCGCGTGGTGGGAGATTAGAGCTGAATTTCGACTTGACGACGCCAGAGTTGCCGTGCGGACGGGTGACGCGACTAGATGCAGGGTGAGCAGAGTAGATGGAGTTACTAAGAGAGGGCCCACCCCCAGATGACGCGGATCTTGGAGCCCTGAATTTCGCGTTTGGCCTTGTAGACGTAGGCGACACGCTGTAGACAGGAAGCGATAAGAAGAGAGAGGCGGGTTGGAAAAAGGGGACGACCTTGCCGAGGTAGAACTGGGCATCTTCCTTGGTAGCGACGCCTTCTATTTGGATGAGCGAGGTGTTCGGGCTCGAGTTGCGCTTTGCACGTTTGTGGCCGAGGACGCGGCCCTTGGAGTAGAGTCTGAGATACGCAAGTGAGTACATCCGGGCAAACGGAGATGGATCCACCGCATGTGAGGCCAACAAGAGACGGTTGGCGGTGCTGAACGTCAAGGAGACAGGTACAAACCTTGTTGAGCCCATTTTTTAGTCTTGAGGAGGAGAAGCGGGGGCGGCGTGGATCGTGTTCTGGGGACGGAGGGGACGATGATGAGTAGATGTGACAGTGTCACAGGGATGGTATGTGTGACAGTGTGTGACAAGTATCACTACCGTCGATGCAGCCAACGGTGGGCTGCACTCTGCGGCGTTTAGCAGCGTCGTAAGAGTAACAGAGCGATGGGAGAAGGAGAACCGACAGCCCGTCTATTGTTTAGCTGGCAGGCTCTTGTCAGGCAGGACGGGCTACGCGGGATAATTGCCGTACGTTCTGTAGTACGTATATAAAACCACGAACTAGCAACGGACGATTTGAAGCATGTTTGTTCGCATTTCTTGGATGAGGACGCCATTCGTCCGTTTGTCGTCGTCGTCGGCGACGTCGACCATCGTTGTGAAGCCGACGCCTCCAAAGGACCATTTGCATGCGCCTATTCCTGACTCTAATCTTCCCAAAGGTTTCCTTCTCACCGGCATTCACGCTGGCGTGAAAAAGCCAAAGTCAGCGTCGCCGACACCGCTCGACCTCGCGCTCGTCTTGTCCACCTCTCCACACCCAACCTCCGCCGCCGCATGCTTCACCCTCAACGCGTTCCGTGCTGCACCCGTCCTCGTCTCCCGCGACGTCATCCGGGCATCTGGCGGCAGAGCGCGCGCTGTCGTCGTGAACAGCGGGTGTGCAAACGCTGTCACAGGTAAAAAGGGCACCCAGAACGCCTGGAACATGGTGAAAGCGGGCGACGCCGTCCTCGCAGCTCACGGCGTCCGCGCATCTCAGGCGCACGAGACCCTCGTCATGTCCACCGGCGTCATCGGCGTCCACCTGCCCATCTCGAACATCCTCTCCGCCATTGCCACCCAACAGTCGCCCTCTTCACCGTCTTATTCACTCTCTTCCAATCCATCGGCTTATGAAGCCGCCGCACGCGCGTTCATGACTACCGATACATTTCCAAAGCTGCGTGCGCGCACGTTTCAGATCAACGGCAAAATCTACCGCATGGCAGGCATGGATAAGGGTGCAGGCATGATTCACCCCCAGATGGGTGACCCCGCCTCGTCAGCTGGTCTCGTTCATCATTCCGCTCCCTCCCTCGCCCCTTCTGGTCCTGCGCCCCCTGCAGGTCTCCACGCGACTCTCCTTGGCCTCATTCTGACCGACGCACCCGTGTCCCCGAAAAGTTTACAGTCGGCACTCACTTATGCCGTGGAACGCAGCTTCAATTCCATCTCTATCGACGGCGACATGTCTACAAACGATACTATCATCGTCTTGGCAAACGGTGCAGGGCATGACGCAAACACGTCCGACCTCGCCGAAATCGACGAGATTACCGATCCCAAAGCATACGAAGCCTTCAGAGACCATCTCACTGCCTTTTCCATCGATCTGGCACAGCT
>JBBPMF010000293.1:0-35618 GCA_038090175.1 Austroboletus eburneus | reverse complement strand
AGAAGCACATCAGCAAAACTTTTAGATGGTTGCCCAACTCTATGCGACTATGGTGTGATATCTGCACATTTAATCCACCACAGTTTTCAGGGCCCATTGCGTTATGTAAGGACGCCCGCATTTCTTTCATGGGCCACCGCGTTTTTCTCGACCACCTCAAAAACTTTTAATGCCCATATTGCGTTTTTTCAGGGCCACCTCATTTATTTTTTTTGCAGCCAACTTTTTTTTCAATGGTCATCACTAGTGTTGCCGCGGCCAGCCAACGGCTTGGCTAGCCAGTGAAAGTCGCTGCTCATGACTTTAAGCTGGCTAGCCACGACGGCGGATGTTGCAGCTGCGAATACAGGCAACATAGCCATGACTGTGATGTCACAGCCCTGATCACGGACAACACAGCTGCGACGTCGACATTGCAGTCAAGGTCACAGACGCCGCAGCCATGCGACGTGGCGAGCAAGTGGCAATGCAATGGTGTGTCGCGCACCCAGCACCACATGGTAATGACCCCACGCTAACACAGCAATGACAACGACGCAAACGCGGGCAACACAAGGGCATGCTCAGCACCACACAGAGTCGACATGATGACAGCGATGACATGGGTGCGGGCAATGCAAGTGTGTCCCCAGCACCACACGGTGACAGCAGCGACAACGACGATGACGCGGGGGTGGCAATGCAAAGGCACCCCCAACATCATACTGCGACAACATGGTGGGTATGGGCAACGCAAGTGCCCCCCCACTCCACATGATGATGACAATGAAGTGGACCCGCGAGCTACACGAGGGCACCCCAACATCACCCAGCGACAGCACAGTGATGATGACGCGAGCGCGGGCAACACAAAGGCGCGCCCAGCATCACATGACGATGACGACATGGTGACGATGACAGCAAGGGTGCGGGCAACCATGGCAGCGATGACGACGACAATGCAGATACAGACAATGCAAGGCACGCCCCCAGCACCACGGCGAAGACAACGGCAAGGGTGCGGGCAATGCAAGTGCACTCCCGTCACTGCATGGCAACAATGTTGATGACGATGACAATGGTGAGGGCATGGGCAACACAAGGGTGTTTCCAGCACCACACAGTGATGACGAAGATGAGGACAAGGTTGCGGGCAACGCAAGTGCATCCTCAGCAACAACGCAGTCATGACGAGGATGAGCCAAGCCGCGACCACAACGACAGATCTGTGACCAGCACGATAATGCCAATGTTATCACCTTTTGTATCTCTTTTCGATCTGTAGTACATATTTTCGTTTAAAATTTATACTATTCTAATTGGTACTAAAGCCTTGGCCTGAGCTGGGCCTTTGAAAGCCCTGAAGTCAGGCTTTTAGGGCTCATGGCTCGGGCCTGGAATAAGTAGAATCAAAGCGTACCCAGCCTGAGCCAAAGCCGTGGCTTTTGAGCCAAGCTGGGCCGGAACAACACTACTCAAAAAAAAAGTGATGACCATAAAAATAAATAATTTGAGGTGGCCGCAAAAAATACAGTAGCCATTAAAAAAAAGTTGAGGTGTGATGACCATTAAAAAAAAAAATGCGGGCATCCTTACATAACGCGATGGGCCCCGAAAACCGCGGTGGATTAAATGTGCAGATATCACGCCATGTGCCGGTCTGTGGCTGCGCTCGTGCCTCGCTGCGCCACAGAGCCTGGTCTTTGAACGCGCGAGCGGCAAGGTGGCACGTGTTTCCCCTTTCTTCTTCTTCCTTTCCTTTCCCCTCTCTCGCCTGGCCTCTCGCCCAGGCAACCTCTCCTTCTCGTCGCACCCGCCCGCCACTCCCTCACCTCGACCCACGGTCTTCGGCCCCTCACAGGACGATCCACTGGGCCCACGGGCGCCACAGCGTATCACGGCAGCATCGCCTGCCTGCGAGGGTTCTCCCACCCGCCCTCGCAGCTCACGCGATGACGGCAGGTTCGCACCGTCCGGGGCCGGTGAGCGCTCCGCGCTCGCACCCACACACCACCTCTAGCGTAGCCAACTATCCTGTTATCCCCACCGACCCTATGTGTGTCTACAGCAGCATTAGCTAGTTCCTACACAAATGCTACCCTTCCCGCATGTCCCCCTTGCCACAGCCAGATCAAAGAACGCGACTTCAACTAACTTTCGGTAATTTTTTGAACTTTCAGAGATTATAGCACACACATCAATCCTTTGTCCCACTTCCTTAAAAGACACTAAAAGTAGCAGTAATTTGTAAAGTCAATGAAGTACATGAAGATATGTTTAAAATGCCACATCGGTGATAAAAATTATGGAAGATCTAAATGGTCAATTTTGGCGCAACACATGTACTCGCTTAGATAACAATAATAACTTACTAGGTTATCTTCATGACTCCGACTCACCAGTGACTGAATGGTTGTGAAACCACCACTTTTTGACATACATATTATTCATGATCCAACAAGCAACATAGGGTCAACTATATAGGAGAGATATCAAACATCATATTCCGACACATTGTGGTGTGCTACTGGAATGAATGCCGACATAATTGGTATCAGCATTACATAGTTTTCGAATCCTCCGAGCATGGAATAGACTCTACACATCTGACACCTGCTCTCTGAACTCGGGTAAATTATCCTTTTCCAAGGGCGTTTGCGGCGTAGCAACATCGTCCTTAGCTGCAGCTTTGTCATTCCTTCTCTCGGACAGCTCGTCTCGATTTCTGATGGTGAAGCCACTCTTTCTTGCTTGGTCAACTACGAGTCCACTGCGGAAGCCTCAGAGACGGTTTCTCGACGATGACATATATAGTACTCACATGGCATACAACGTCATTGCGATGTATCCTGACATTGGGACAAGATACGACCGGCGGGTGGATGTCAGATCGGCCAATGCACCTTGGGCGGACGGGTACCAGGCTCCTCCTCCAACACCCTACCGTGGAGTCTGTAAGGGAGCGCGAACGCATCATGGATTGTAATTCACCATGACAATCAAACCCGACCCCCTCTTGGTATACTTCCCAAGGTTCTTGGTGCCGAGTGCGAAAATACACGAGTAGCAGATCGACTTGAAGAAGAAGAGACAGAAAATGCATGCTACGCCACCCCATCCTGGTACTTGTGAGATCAAGAGGCTGAATATACTGCAGCAAAAGCCATAGAATGCCAGCAAAAGTGCTGGGTCGATGAAATTCAAAATCACCGCGCCAATGAACCTAATGTCATGTCATATCCAATCGCGGACAAAAAGTGATAGGCAGCTTTACCTTCCGATGGTAAAAGTGATTTGGCAATACGAGTATAAATCACTTGCTTTGGCTGGAGAAATTCCAATTCCTTGATCCTCGAAGTAGAACACAGCGAAAGCAGCTACGGCGACCTGTGCTCCACTGAATACAGTGTCAGATACGAAATATGCTAATACACGTGCTGAATTAAACAAACTTACATGTAGGCGGTTTGTGCAACAAAACCAAAGATACAGTGGTACTGTCTCCAAAATGAAACTTGCTCTGCGCCTTCTATCTCTTCGGCGGGAGCACCTTCAGTTATTTCGGGTAGCTTCGCGAAGCTAAAGGCGATCATGATGAGAATGGAAAAAGAAAGACATGGGTGACACACAAGAACAAGACATTGAGGACGGCACCGAGGCCTGCGACTGCCAGGTATACCCTGCATGTTCAAATCATTCTTTCGATCGCATAGGAATGACGCCACAAATATACCACTGCACCGTACCAAGGGAGTGTTCATTCGCACCAGTGAAGAACCATCGTGCTGCAATCAGAGGTCCAGAAAAAGATGCCACCCCTTGAAAGCCTTGACTGAAATTAAGGCGCGCAGCGGCATACCGAGGGTTGCCCAGAACTGAAATGTAGGAATTTGCTGCGACTTCGAGAGTCGCCAGACCACATCCTGAGTCGTGGCAGCTCAAAAATGATCCCAGACAAAATAAAATAAAATAATTTACACACCGATGACCAACGTACTTCCAACGAATCCACCGTATTTCCGAAACTTGGCAGATGGCCAAAAAAATATAGCACCGACCGAGTACAAAGTCAAACCAATATGAATGCCTTTCTAGTATTCATCCGATCAGCGGCAAGAACTGACATTTACTGATGCAAGTCACCTTGTATCCTAACCGTTTCATCTGCTCAGGGTCAGTGCTATCCTGAGCAGTGGAAACAAGGACCTACAAAGAAGCCCGCAAAAGGTGCCCACACAAAATATGCTCCCTGACACACTTTTACTTAGCAAAATGACGTGTTTATGTATTTTGTTTGCTCACATAATAAGCCGCCTGAAGCAGAGTGGTCTGCAGTTTCGAGATGCCAAATACCACTTGAAAGTGTGCATTGAGGACATCGAGAAGCTAAGTGGCAAGGGCCGTTGTCGATCATGTTCGATAGAGGTAGATATCCAGCACGTACGCCATAAGCAAACCCCCCTGTAATGTGGTTGAGTCTTCAACTAGTTTGATGCGGAATCAACACCGCGACTTACAAGTGAAGAAAAGCGTCGTGACGAGGGCGAAAGCGTAAGCCCACTGTCGTTGGCTGAGTTGAGATCCTGTAGGTAACAGTAAGGAGAACGTCCAAGGCTGCCGAATCACAACTTGAACACACCTGTCGTGCTTTCTGGTGGCGCCATTTGATAAAGCGTCTGAGCAAACCAAGATCGGTGGAGATTAAGAAAACCTGCCTCGCTGTTTATATCGATGTCGGACGTTCCGCTGGTTCTGGTAAGGCGGAGAAATGTATGACACACACGGAGAAGATTGGGTACTCGGCTCTCGTATGCTGCTGATAGCCGATTGGACCATAAACAAAAGCGAGAGTCGGACCGTTCGTGGTACGGGTGTCCTCGTGGTTGGAACCCCTGGAGCCCGGAGTATATAACTTTGGCCATGGGGTTATTATGCCAGTGAGGGTGCCTTCAATGAATTGAATTTTCAAAGCAATAATGTGGATCTATTCCTGTGTGTTTGATGGTGGAGTAGATGAAATCGAACGTATATAAATCAACCAAGTTGAATGCAGAGGCCAACCTTGAATCGAAACCATGTCTTCACCTCTCCTTCCGTACGTTGCTGTGAGCACAGGTTCTCGTTCCCATCAGATCTATCACCGCTCACCGCTCAATCCAGCGAGATTATGCCAAACTCAAGCGACATCATCCGACGGAGGGTCGTAGAAAGTGGAGATTAAGGATAGCCCAGCGATTTTGGTCCGTTGTACAGTCAGGTGGTCCGGACTCCGTACACCGATCAGTACGTTTTCCGTTCAGTCACGCCCGCCGAGCCATCTTGATCGATCTCATTCTCAGGATGGGGCCCCGGCGCCAGGAGACACGATATCCATAGACGAGTTCGACACTGACCCCGATCCGCTGGATGGAGTTACTGGCGATGTACCTCAGCTGGGTCTGGTCGTTCGCACCGACTTTTCGGATGAACAATCCTGGTTGGCATTTTGCACCCGTCTTCAGGACAGCGAGAGGGACCTCATTCTAGGAAACGACGACGACGACGAGAACGCGTCGCAGCAGCTTCTCCAATCTGACAGTAACGAAGATGAACAAGACGATGACAGTGATGATGAAGACCAAGATGTCCATTCGGCAATCTTCTACATCATAAATCCATCTTCTCCTCAAGAGCGCGAGCTCTTGGCAAATGTGTCAAACTTGACAGTCCTGCGCCTTTTTAACGATGTCGACGTTCGCCCAACCCCAACCCTCCCACATGGCATGAGCCGTATCAATCCCCCAAACAGGCTCGCAGACTATCACGGCTGGCAAGAATTTTATCAAGGGAAAAATGTATGGATATATGACACTGAGTCGAACGCCGATCAATGTGTGCGTGTTGTTAGCCAGAGCGGGGACATGTACGGCACTGCGACGTAAGTGCATGGGGTTTAGACTCGTCCCAAGCTCACCGAGTCAAAGAGGAGATAGTTGGCGAGCGCGTGCATCACACATAGGCGAACTACAGGTCAATTTGGCCTCGGGAGCTATCAAGATAGATTTCGGCGGGCTTGATCGCTGGGATTTTAGCGAGCGGAAGCGGAACGTAGTGGAGGCCGAGGCAGAGTAAACACTATTACATTCCTGCCAAACTGCTTCTTTTGATTCGCAAGCTGTCGTAAATTGGTATGCCAACCAAAGGAAAGACAATACACGGAGCACTCTCTCGTACAACATTCCTTCAGAATTTTAAGCGGTAACAGTCCAGACACGGACGAGGTTATCGGTGAAACCGCCGAACAATGTTTGGCCGTCAGCAGACCATGCAATCGACACACATTCGGGTTCTCGCGAGTTGACACCCACGTCCACAAACTCGGGCTTGAGCTCGTCGACGATCGATCTAGAGGATAAATGTTTACACGAACACCGGATTGGAAAGGGATATAACGCACTTGCTCTCAAGATCGAATATTTTGACACAGCTGGCAGTGGCAGCACATAGCCAGTAACGGTTGGGGGAGAAAACGAGGGCGTTGACAATGTCACCCGCCTCGAGAGAGTAGAGGTGCTTGCCCTCATTCAGGTCCCAGAGCATGGTGATGCCATCCTTACCGCCTGACGCAGCCAAGGAACCATCGGGGGAGACAGAGACACTGTTGATGTAGCCGGTGTGGCCGTAGTGGTTTGTCTTGAGCTTGAATTTCGAAAGTTCCCAGACCTGCACCAGAAATAAGAATTTCCATTGCCGATGAAAATTTACAAAGCCGCCACCTTGACCACCTTGTCCCAGCCGGAAGAAACAATGACAGGGTTCAAGACGTTTGGGCTAAACCGCACGCAAGATACCCTATAGACAGTGTGAGAGAGGTGAAGAGAGATGTCCAAGGTACATACCACTCGGTGTGGCCATCATCCTTGATAGTATATTTGCACTCTCCGAGGGTATTCCATAGCCTGATAGTCTTGTCACGGGAAGCGGAGACGATCTGTCTGTTGTCGGCACTGAAGCTGACTGAAAGAATGTCTGATTCGTGTCCGACGAAACGACGCGTGGTTTGACCTGTGTTGAGGTCCCAGAGACGAAGGGTGTGGTCCCAAGATGCGGAGAGAGCAAACTGGCCATCGGAGGATATGACGATATCAGAGACGAAGTGATTATGACCATGCAGAATGCGTTTTGGATAACCATAAGTATCCTCGTCGCGGGTCAGTTGCCAGACAATAATGGTCTTGTCTGTGAGCGATACGGACGGTCAAGATGGGCAACATTAATGGGATGAGGATGCGTACCACGGGAAGCAGTCAAGATCATATCTGGGTTTTCAGAAGAAGTTGCGACGGCAGTGACCCAGCCCTTGTGGCCGGGCAACGAGCCAAGGAAACGCAGTTGCTCCGTCATCGTTGGTTAAAGTGTCCACCTCGTCGTCACAAAGCGTACACACATCCGTGTACGTGACGTGACAGCCACCGTGACTCGACTGTACAGTTCTTCGGTTGTCTCCGAGCCCCCAACGTGCTGAGACAGCCTCAGTGACTCTCTTCTTTCATTTCTGTCATGCTCGTGAGTGTCTCTTTCATCTTCTTTCGGAGGATGTCATTCTTCAATATTTGCTACTTCAGAGGGTTCGCCCGATGAGACCATTTTCCACCAAGATCTCTGACCTTTCATTATTTTGTAAAATTTTATAGTCCTTTTCATTGACCACCCTCTCACAGGTTTCTTAAATCCCAATGGAGAAATGCTGGTCACGAGTTGTGACAGGTCACCTAGATAGTAGTTCGTTTTCGTTTCACCCTGTTCCATACACGCTCTAGACAAGTTCTTTCATGCTGAGTGAAAAAAGGACACCAGTAATTAGTGAGCACGCTTGCCTGTGTCCGTTTTCGTTTTAGATCGTCCTGACTCAGGGACAAGTCGACACAGACCCCGGTGTGGACGATGTTCTAGCTATGTTTGGATTCCAGCGTGTCTTGAGGGATTCCATAGTTGGCTGAAACCTATCCATTCAGCCTGTTCGCTCTCGCATCCCCAGAGCTTGAAATCCTTGCCATATTGATCTCTTTCGGTGCGTAACCCACAGTAAGTCACCGAACGGACTCCAATGAAACCTACACGAAGGCAATACTGACGCCCATGCGGCATAGTGAGTCGATATGCAATTTTCCCGCCGTTTGCTTAGCAGTATGATTCGTTGACAGTGCCAATGTTTACAAGTTGTATCAGGCTGTCGGTTCTCATATCGCTGCACACCCCGAAGATCGTGGAAGGTTTCCGAATTATAGTCCAAAGGTTCCGCCGATACTCGCCCTTGGTTCTCACGGTCCGCTTCTTGGTGATATTCACTTTGCTCAATACTTTCATGGAAGGCGAGTCAAAAAGCGTCGCAGATTTGCACGTCTCCCTAATATTCTACAGAGATGGTCTAGGCGATATTAATCAACGTCACCCCGATCTAAACGTCTGCTCTTATGAGTCTGATCAATTCAGTTCTAATTTTGTCACAACGACAAAATCAGCAACTGATGTCGCCCTTGATCTTCTCGAATCCCGCCCGGAGAGAAGCATTACATACATTCTTCTTGGGCCGCCAACAAATCTTGCCTTGCTTAATCGTCAACACCATCAAACTTTGACAACGCGAATCGGTCGCATTATAGTAATGGGTGGAGCTCTGGACGTCCCAGGAAACACTACGCCTATCGCAGAGTGTGAGTCATGGAATACCTCGCATGTCAGAGCTCCTTGTGACATGCCCAGTCAATTTTTTTGCTGATCCATATGCGGCCAAGGAGTTGCTCTGCCCCGTGGTGCCGGGAAGTGGTCTCCCTCTGGAACGGGTCCTCCTCGCCACGTTAGATATCACAACCTCGCATGAGCTTCCCTTTCCGTTCTACACGAAGCACGTCGACCCTACATTCTATTCCACTCGGAAGCCTTCTGTCAGTTCAGGCAAGGCACCGTTGACCCACTTTACAAGCTCGTTTTTCGAGCGCACCAGGGAAATCATGATCTCTTATGGAAAAGATGTCTTAGAACTTCACGATATAGTCGCTGTTTGGTGTGCCATTGAAAATCCTCCGGAGGTGATCGTCGAGGATAATGGTTTGCCAAGATTATCGACTGGCTGGGCTACCGTCAAACGCAAGTTTGATATAGAAAGGTATGACATGAGTTCTCTGAACGAGTATGGCGTTCATGCATCATCGCAGGACAGGCGAGATAACTCGTGGCATGTTGGTTGTAGACCGCAGAGAAGACCAAACGGCGTATGCTCCTGGTGACAACCGGAGCCAAGTACAGAGTCTTTTAGAACAGTCTCATCAATTTCATGGATTGCTGGAGTCTGCTGCTGTCCCTGCACAAGTTGACATGGAAAGCGAAGGAATCTGCGAGGGTCCTGATGCCTGGATGGGCCACCCGACGCTACACGACGGCAGTCTAGGTGGATCGACGGATGTTACTTGTATTGTCGGTACGCCGGGGAAGGATGCCCTCTTGCAATTGTTGGCCAAACGTGTGTGGGGAGCTTGTGTATGATGGTTTTCAGCAGATCGGAATCGGTTTTTTGAGGGGGGAAGGGCGCAGTACATTTTGGTCTTAAGGTTAACAGATTTGATTATCGTCCCTTGGTGGTCATTAGTCTTCGTTGTATCTTGGGTGCGCACCGATGTAAAGTTGTAAGTAGTGCTATAATTTTGTACATTCCCCGGGCTATAGATACTTTAGCACCAATCAACGGTTCCAATTTCTCCGAATCCATCTCAGGAAATTTGGGTACGATCCTGCATTCGAATGGAAGAGGTTTCCTGGAAAAGAGGAATCAGGTGATCATTCAATTCACACTTCCAATCCACTCGAGTATCTTCCGTCTGGCGTGACCTCCATCCCGTTTTCATACAAAAGTCTTAAAATCTTGAACACATGCCAGCACCTTGGCGATCACGTTCCACACGGACGTATGTATCTGCATAGTGCCGCCCGACACAGATACATCGATCAAATCCGAACACGATGTCCTTGACGTCGTTAGGTTTCAGTGAGCCGTCTTCGCTGAGGAACCGCTCCGAGATAAATGCGTCTGGGTCTGGGTATCTCGATTCATCCTGTGTCATCGACCTAAAATAACGTGTCATATCAAGATCTGTTGAAACGAGCGTAGCGAAACAAACCAGCAGATTCGTTATGATCATGGCACTCTGTTACCTGTCACACATAGTATGGAATTCTGTATTTGACGAGGATGCAGTCTGAGGATACCACAAGAGACAGTGAGTGGGGGGTCGCACGAAGCTGTTTCAGGTTGGGCTCGCAGTTGCATCGTTATTGCCCTCGGCCATGTCATCGTCGACGTGTTATTACGTCGCCTTCATTTCGTCGTCGCCGTCGAGGTGCAGGGCATCATTGCGTGCGTGACAGCCTTGCATTGTCGTTCTCGTCGGGGTAGTAGCCTGCACGCTATCATGTCACTTGTGCCGATGACAACATCATCGTCCAGGGGAAGATGTTGCGCTGTGGCCGCCGTTGCTGCGGGGGTGACCACTGTGGAATTTGATCAAAGCATTGGGCCAAAGGAGGGCAGTGTAGTCTTATTGGATCATGATTCACACAGCAGCACAAGCTTGCAATGCAAACTTACGAGTTGATAGTAGGCAGACAGCGGACAAATTCGGTAATGACGTACTATTTTCATGGATAGAGTTGTCAGCACTCAAAGTCATAAAATACACTTCCTTTTTGAAAAGACGATACATAGTAATGGACGGCTTGGAGAGAATGAATGATTGGATGACAAGAGGGAAATACAACGTCCAAGTCGATCGGCAGGCAGACGCAAGAATTGGTGCATGATGAAGGGGTATGTAGCGGGGGTATTGGGGCAACGCGGCAACTTTTGAGATATGCTACACGAGTGGGAGTATGTCTCGGTACACAGAACGTTTGTCGGATGTCTGCGACCAGCCTAATGGACGAAGACGGGGGGTGACATCGATGGATGCAACAGAACCCACCGAACTCAGAGTTCTTGAATTTCGTATGGATGCCGAGTAAGCTCGTCATAAAGATCTGCCGGTAGATCTCGCACAAGCGTGACTGCTATTCCAATGACTGGAACAGCTTCGAGAGGTGGAAAAGTTCGCAAGAGGCGCATAGGACTGGAAAAGACGGCTTTAGCAATGTTGTACAAAATGTACGGATGTCAAACCTTGGTGAATTCATGACCTCTTCTCGCATGAGCAACAACTGTGCGATAACGCATAGCACGTTCAAATGTACCCCAAAAGCCAACAGGAAATCCCAAAGCAACAAAACTTGGTCCAGAGGAGGTGTGCACGCGCACAAGGTGAGGACAGCTTTAAGGAATTGACTTCAGCCAAACCGCTCCAGAAGATACGAAAAAGAACAAACACGGGAATGCATAGATTTCAGCAGAAAGGTTCTTCAATCGAAGATAGCCGAAAAGCTCGGGGTCTACAATTTTCAGACATCGATCAAGGAGCTGTAAAACACTGAGTGACGTTGAAGTATATCGCCGACGAACGTACCTTCAATCCTCTGTGTACTCCTTCTAGTGTTGGCTGCACGTATAGAGGACACGACTCTTCAATGAACTTGGCGAAACAGAAAAAAGCTTCGAGTTCTGAAGGCATCGTATACAAGAATGGGGCAGCGAGTACGTTCATCCCCTGAACATATGTAAAACCAAGTTGCTGCGTTTCTTGGCGGTCTGTAACAGTGTTCAGACTGCGTTGGTCTTAATGCCATTTGGGGGAATCGCGCATACCATGATTTCGCCATACGAAAGCATCCAGCAACCGGACCAGCATATCTTCGCGGACTCGCTCCTTGAAACCACGGTCAGTTGCCAGTGTCCTTTAAGAGGTTGAGCCACATGTGACTACAGTAAACGGGCTTCGCTCTACCTAAAGGTATCATTCCTGATTTTCTCTCTTACTTCACATGGGCCACGAGAAACGTATTGCAAGAACATATCCGCAGAAATGTCGTCGACGCGTAACAGAATCTTCCATATTCGAGGACGAATGGTCGAATCCTGCAAGAGAGGTAATCAGTCAAAGTCAGGGTTCATTGCTGCATTGTTGTCACGAACGGCTTTGGAGGGGATGCCCTCTACAAGGATCATGCGTCTGAGCTTCTTGAGACCCTCGTCGACATCGCCAGAGCGTTTTGATTTCGAAGACTTGTGCTGATTTAGAATTTTATTAAATGAATGGGCTACAGCGGACGTTGCGTGGTCTGGGGATGAGCTCATGGTAGTGCTTGGTCGAGCCTGGTGTTTCAGAATGTTTGCCCGAGTATGCCATTGACAACCACTATTAACGACGGCTACTAGTCGCAGCACTAGATCAGAACTACGCCATTTCGGAGTCGAGCTGGCAGCCAACTCAACCTCTCTCTAGAGCATGATGGATGTTCCGTTCGCCTCGTCTGGCGCGATGAGCCGCGCGCACTATGCTCTCGTGCGCAAGGCCGAAAACGCAGCTTCCCCCCAGGCCGCCGACCAAATTCTCCTGAACGAGCTTGATGTCCTTCGCCGCAATCTCCAGCAGCCACATTTGTCGCTTGTGCGTAGAGCTTTCCTGAATAAATCTCGACTGTCCTTCGAGCCAGACTACGCAGAAGGAATGCAAAGAGTCCTTGATTTTAATTTTGCATTGCACTATGTCTTTGTCTATTGCTGGCCCTGGTGATCTCGAGTTCGCCTTCCCTCATGCTGTAAATCTGGCTGAACTTGGCAAGTCTCCAATGGACAAGAAAATTGGTGCGTATCAATCAAAGTTCACCCTCATCAACTGAGATGGCATACAGGTTATATCTTTTGCACGGAGCTAATGCCTTCCCACCATGAACTTCAGCTCATGTTGGTGAACACGCTACGCAAGGTAGATATTTTCATTGCCTAGTGGCTCGCGGCTTTACTCTAATGGGTCCGCAGGACCTGGAAAGCAGCTGCGTGGCCCTGATATGTCTCGCCCTCGATGTGCTTATACAAGTACCTAACGAGGACGTCATCCCTGCTGTTGATACCCGCTTGCAAACCCTTCTCCGACACGACTCGTAAGCAACACAGTTAGCGTATCTCAACGGCGTGCTTCAAGGTCCTGGCTTTAGCATGGCTGTGCGGCGGCGTGCCCTAATGGCGTATCATACCCTTTTCCAGCGAGATGCAGAACGTTTGGTAGGTTTGGAAGACCTAATACAGCGCCGGCTACGGGCCGATCCTAGCGTGATCGCATCAATGTCTACGGTTGTGGGAAAGGTGTGGAATCATGCGTTTCTTTACTGTGTTCTAATCATGCCCCAAGTTCAAACGCTCGGAATCTCTCGGAAAGTTTTTGAACTCACAACTCCGGAATCAACCTCGTGAATCAAGTGAGCGTGTTGTTATTGGCACCTTATGCGCGCTTCAAAGGGGAGAAATGAAGTTAGTTTGCAAACCGATCTACCCTATGACCTTTCGTTAACGCGTTACCAGACTCGAATCAGGGAATATTCCAGTTGCCTTTGATATCATCAAGCGTGCTGCGAAAGTTCCAATGCGAGGTACGGGAGTTCTTGTACGCATGAATACATCAGCTAAGCAATGACATGATGTTTAGCCATACTTCGTGAAACCTTCATGCTTTTGTCAACCGTTAGTCCGGAAGTACTTCGTGAATCCCAGTTGCCATCTGTTGCCATCACCAGCATTCGCCATTTTCTCTCTTCTAGAGATCCCAATGACGTGTATTTATTCGTGTCTTGCTTGAGTTGTCTGGATTCAAGCATTTGGGCGGGGACACTCCCAAACACTGTAGCTATCCTAGACGAATGGGAGGTTCAGGGGGTTATGAGGCTTCTTGATTCGCCGGATGGGTTGATCAGGAAGACGGTGATTCACTCCGAAACCATATTAATAGCTAGTACTGATGGTTCCTATTCTCAGACGCTCAAGATTCTCCATTCGGTCGATTCGCTTATCGTGGAGACATACTATTCGCAGGCTCTGCAAAATTTATCGCCATTGCTGTCTCTGTCGGACAAAAATGAATACGTTTCACGTCTACTTGAAATTATCGACATGCAAGATGCGAGCGACGTAGATCAATATGCAAGGCGCCTGAAAGAGCTTCTTTCAGCAGTGGAAGGGGAAGACCGCGGTCCGACGGAAGAACTTCCGGTACTCGAGCTAGGTGTCGAGCGAATCCTACACGGAATCCGAGAAAGTATGTTTCACTTACCTACAGTATGGACTTGTCTAAAGTTCTCGAAGGAGAGACTTCTTTTAAGGTATCATGTATTACTGCGCTCGCTGTGTCTGTGACGGAACTAGAAGCCCGTGTGGGGCCGACGCTCATGGTTGTAATTTTGGCCCTGGTAAGCGAGTACTGTGGTAAGATATCGATAACGCCTGTGGAAATTCTCCGTGGTATAGGAGTTAGGCTGGCTTCCTACGCTGGTGAGTTGACCAACTGTGCAAAGACTGATTTGACCCCTTTTCCTAGCATCCGTCCAGGACGCGTGTTTACTCACGATGCTAAGATTAGCTGTGGAGTGTAATGAGGTGCCTGATATAGTTGTCGATGCAGTCCGCCGATTGTCGCAACATACCGGTACTCACCTCCGCAGAGCAAGTCCAATTTATGGAGCCCTGGTGTCGTACACTAACGTTATATGCTAGAGATGTGATCAATTCTTGACATTGTCAAACCAGCGACGTGTTCTTGCTGATATTATTTCCAGAGCACGGTCGACATCTGTGAGTTGATATGTTGCTATCTGTGCGTCACTGACTCTGGATTAGCTGCCCGACTTTCTCTCCGCATTGACGCGTTATCAGTCGACTCCGGATGCGAATTCGTCCCGGACTACGTTCTCAGGGTCTCAAGGTTCATTGGGTCCCTACTCTCCTCGAGGTGTAATATCTGCAAGAAAATTACGATACGAGGCGTATGCGGCCCCGCAGCCTACTCCCAGTCTCAGGCATATCTCTAGTCCTCGGCGATCCAAGGGTTCAGTCTCAAGTCTGGAGAGCAGAGAAAGCAGCTTGTCTCGTGCAAGTGACAAGTCAAATTCGTTGCATGAGCTTGCCAAGACTATTACTCCAGGGGAGCTGACGCTGGCCGCGGCACAGAGTCCGTTTGAGGTGCGAGTCTCTCGGAAGGTGGCATTGCTGATTACTCAAGCGGACCTACTTAGAGGAGTACGATACCCGAGCCTTTTGTGCCGGATGATCCGGTTTGATATGTTCCTGGAAAGTATCCGTCTGGTAGTCTGATGCAGTATGGCAGGCATCTCGCGCTGATCTTATCGCACTCGATTCCCCGTTTATTACGGAACATGCCAAGCATGTGTGGGCGGACGCCGATTTCAAAGCTGCGTGGGAGTCTATGGAGAATTCAAACGTCCGAGGTTGGTGCGAAGCACCTCTGGACATGATCGTTCGTCAGCTGCAATCGATGCAGTATCGGATGAGAGTTGTTGCTGCGGACCAGCCTCCGTTCGAAGGTGTGTGCGGAATCATCTCGCTTTCTGGTGACTCATTGGTGTATTCTGTAGGTGAGCTCAAAGTCCTGGTACAAGGGCTGGAACCCCGGGAATGTGCGGCTCTACGACTACGGGAGGGAGAAGAGGAGAGCTGTCTATGGCGGTTACGTTGCGACGATGCAGGGCTCTGCACGGCCATAAAGCGGATTATGGAAGAGATGTAGATGGAGTTATAAATGCAACTGAGTATTTGTAGCGTGGCGAACGAGTTGACGGTCACACTGTCACACGTGATAGGTCGGAACCGGACCAGCTAAAAATCCGATTCGCTCTGTTTGTAAAAATTTGCAAGGGTCTCTTTTGATCTCTTCCAATCACTTGCTTGAACGACGCTTTTCTGACTTGTCTGTCCATCAATCTATGACCTTGCACACGCAGAATCAAACGTGCGCGCCAAGTCATTGCTTCCATTCATTCCTAGAGGCTAACCATTTCAACCGCCTCATTGACGGCGCCCGTAGCCCAATCCTCTGCCCTGCTTGCCTTGCTCCGCTTGCCGCATCTCTCCCCGACACCGACCGTCCTCCTTAAGGCCAACTCCACCTCTGCTCTCCTCCGTTAGCCCATGGGATAAGAAGATTTCTTCCTGCTCACTACCAGGCGGCACTCTACCTCTTTCCTAAACAATGATCTACACATTCAAGAACCAGTCCATATTTCCCCCCACTGGCCCCCCGTCCACCCCGTCCACACCCCCCGACTCGCCTCGTGCCCGGCCTCTCACCAGAGTACCTTTCAGCCTTAGACGCTCATCTATGACACCTGCAGCTTCTCCCACCCGCACTCCTCTCATCCAAGATGGGTCGTATCTGGAAGCACTCGGCCTGCGCCTTAATGAAGCCGTGTCCAAAGCTCTTGCTCACCCCTCCGGTCCCTCCCTGCCGGGAGAGCTTCTCGGTGGCAAACGACCCATTCCCGCAGGCCGTGGGCGTGCCTTGGGCGCTTTGATTGCAGCGTACGTATCATCTCGTCTCTCTTCTGCAGCCTGCTGAACGCAGTCGTAGCGAATTGCAAGCGGCACGGGAGAACAGTCACCTGTATAAGGCCGTCTTGCGTTCTCTCCATAAGCCTTTGTCTGTTCTCTTGAACAATTTGTCAGCTCTCCTTCTGCCTCTTTTGTCCTCCCCGACATTCCTTCAGCCACTAGCGCCCACTTCTCCAATACCGTCACCTAATTCCACTCAGCTTCATGCGCTGGCCATCGCGGATTTTGCTGGAGAGCTGCTTTCAAGTTTCGACGATATGGCTTTGGGTACAGATACCGACAGTCGTGGGGATGGACTTAAGCCCATACGCGCAGGGCTGGTTTCCATTGTTGTTCGGGTCGTCAACCCGCTGATCTCGGGCATCAAGGAAGAGTTGATCCCTCTCATCGACGCATTGGAGACCCCTGCTGGAACAACTCACAAAGTGATGGGTTGTGTTCATCCTTCAATCGTCGCACTTCGATCTTCTGTTCCTGTCTACTGCCAAGCACTTGCACGCTATGCGAGCCATTGCGCCTCACATGCACTACTCGCTTCATTTTTGATTTCCATCGTATGGCATGGGCTTGTTGCGCTATCGCATCGTCCAAAGATGGCCTTTATTTCTGCGCAAGTTGGTATTGACAAGGGCAAGTATCCTCCACCTCAGAGGACGTCGTCGGCCATTTCTCAGTCTGGGCTGTTCCACCTGAAACGTGGTCTTGCACAACCGGTGCCACCCGCCGTCACGTCGACCGCCGTGACCGACGCGAAGGCGCTGTACGAAATTTTCTCACATTTTCCTCGCCCAACCCACACCCAAGTCGCCCGCGAGGCCGTGGACGAAGCCTTCATCCATTTGCAAGCACTGGCGTCGTTGCTTGCAGTCGCGGATAATCCTTTCTTTGGAGTCAATAAGAGCATAGATGAAGTTATTGAAGAAATATACTGCCTCACAGATGATCTCCCGACCCTAATTGCGCTTCCGGTGTTGTTGCGCATGCAGTATTTCACTGGTGTTTTCAGCCCAGCACCTGGCACATTGCCCTCGCTACTCAATATTAAAGAGGATGCTTATCGCAAAGACTACCTGGCAGGTTTTGGACGAGCGGAGCAATACGGCCCTGTTGTTGCGCAACGAGTCCTGGACGAATTATATACGCAGCCTGATGCTGACCCCTCGGTTTGCCTGGTGGACTGGTTAGAGGCTCGGCTTGGTCATAACGACCATTGACTCTATGGTTTCATGCATCTAGTGATTTTCAATTTGGTTCGCCGTATCGTACCTGTGACTTTTTATTTACGACACCATATAGAGATTTCATTTGCCTGTCTAAGATTTTCCATATCATTCAGGCTCAATTCTCCTCGGATGAAGTATTTGAAGACATACCAGCACTACCGCTAGCATCCGCTTTCTTGTTCATACGTATGGACTGGTCCCACGGATCCTAACTTAGATGTGTTCATGAAACGTGAACTAACTGATCTCGAATCATCCCTTCAATCAATTCCCTCCGGCATTGGCAGTGAGAATCTTGTTCAACTTGTCCCTGTGTACACACTTCTCGAATTTGAAGCTCTCCGCGATCTCCTCCAACTCGGCTTCGGTTTTCCCACGGAAATGCTCTGCCCATTCCTTGACAAGATACTCGCCGACGAGAATGCTACGCGACAACCGACCGATCCGATCCGATAGTTTCCAGACAGGCGCAGGGTAGAGGGTGCGGTTTTCTTCCGGAATTTCTCTCGTGATGTGATCGATGAGGGGCTTGTAAACGGATTGAACCCAAGTGGTATCCGCGCCCCATGCGTCAACTGCAAGGCGATGTTTCCTGGCGAGAAAGTCCTTGAGGAGCGTCATGTACTTGGTTTCCTGGGAGACGTAAACCATGCCCTGAAAACCAATATCTTTGTAGAGCCAGATCGACCAGCTCAGACGATCCTGTGCGCGTCGGACATCAGCGTCGGACGACCAAGAATGGAAGACACGCACGGCGTTGTAAATGGCAAGTTGGTCCTTGACGACTTGGTAACGCCGTGCGTTGATGTCGTCCGTGTCTGGACCGTCGTATTGCTGCCGAGCATAGACCGGACCCCATTCGCCGTTCCAGACGCAAAGGCCGCGTTCGTCCATCCACGCGCGCTTCTTTTGGTAGCTCTTCCTGAGTCGCTTGAGCTGCGCGTCGTCGCCGACGTATTCGTCGGGCGATGCCGGGAAGCCAAACACCGAATAGTCTACCAACGTCGAATTGGTCGTCGAACTTTTTCTATAAATAAAAAAACACGACCCTTCTCTTACCGTGAATCGAGTAGGCCGTGTTGACCCACTTTTCGTGGACGTTTCCAAAGTGGGAAAAGTCGGAGGCGAACGTGTTGCCGTCGAAAAAGATGATGTGATCAGCGTCGATCGCGCGTATGGCGTCATACACGCGGTCGTAAAACTGGACGACCGCCTTGTGGGTCGGGTCCGTGGGTTCGTTTAGGGGGTTATACCCTGCGACCCAGGCGTTCCCGACGTAGTGTTTGGCGAGCTCGATCCATAGCCAGATCGCACGGTCCTGAAAGTCCTTGTGGACCCAAAAGTGGGCGATGTGTGTGCCGTTATCAGAGTGCCAGTCCGTGTTCTGACCTCCGGGGGTCGTGTGGAGGTCGAGGATGGTGTGGATGCCGTGTCGGGCGCAGATGTCGATGACGCGGTCGAGGTGCTTGAAACCCTCCTTCTTGAGCACGCGGGGATTCAAGTCATCTGTGACGATGGGTGACAAAGGCGCAAACGTGGCTTGCACGAGGTTTACCTTCGAAATGCCTATAGTTGAATGGCAGACGGATACAGTTCAATCCGAGGCTTTTGAAAAACTTGGCATCGTCTTCTTGGAAGAAGAACTCGAGAAACTGTGGAGAGTGAAGTGCGCTATCAGAAGGGACGACGCGGTTGTCGGAAGCGACAGACCTTGTCGAAGAAGAAGGCAGACTTTTCATGTCCGACGACGTCCGCCAGGGCTGCACGAACCTGAAATTCGCAACCGGGGTATCCAGAGATAAAGTTCTCCATGCTATGACGGCATGTGCTTAACGTCTCTCTGTGATGAGGTAGGAAGACTCGGACGCACTTCATCCACCCACCGAGGCCAGCTCCACGGAGGATGACTTGTTGGCCATTCTCATCGACGATCAGGTTCCCGGAAACCTTGAGATGGGAGGGGGGCATACCAGGCGGATTTTAGTGGGCTCATCGCTCTAACCAGTGCCTGCTCTAAGTATGAAGCATCCGCCGACATTTCTCCGCCGAAGTTGGTCACGAGGTGCTCTCATATAAACAACCTCTACAAATCAAATTCCCCAAGAAAAAAAGACATCATCTAAATAGTATGTCGGGATGGAGTGACCTAGTCAAGTGTTTACAAAAAGTCCACATTTGACAACTATAGGAACAGGGATGAGGGTATCTTCGTACTCTGTGTGGGTCGTAGCATGCAGTAGAATTGCAACAGTCGAAATAGATACCGGAAACCGTCCCTCGCCAAGGAAGAAAAAAGTATGTATTGTCGGTTGCGTTGGGTCATGAATGTAATCGTGTAGATGTTTCTCTAAAACGTCTTGGTCGCTTATGCATCCGTGAAGAGAAGGAGCACCGTTCCGTGGAGCCGGACTTGAATGTTCTCACCGGTCGAAAAGTTGGAGTGCATTTTCCCAGTTGGGCATCCTTGCTCGCGGATCTTCCTCCACCCCCGGAATTTCCCCATGCTTCGTAAGATGGTGCCAATACAGTATGTCTCCCGCCTTGAGCTTTCGGGGGCAAGGCTCGGGCGTTGTCCCTCTGGTCTCAGCGTTGTAAGAAAGCGGGGCCTGCACAAAGGGTCGAGGAGATCGCCTGGCCGAAGTCGCGTCAACAGAGGCAAGCAAGTCAGGTGAAGAGTGGCCAGAAGGTGTCAACTCTGGCGACTCCGAAGGTGGAGATGGGAGGTACTCAGAACCTAGCGAGGGAGATGACGTGTGCCGCGGTTGAAACACTTGCGAAGGGACGGTTCCGCCGGGCCGCCGATGGACTGCTATATCAGCCGAGTGAAAATTTGCGGGATAGGCAGAAGCGAGCGGGGGAGGGGACAAGGGTGGAGGGGGAGGTGTGGGATATTCTACAGGCAAGACACCAGGTTCGTCGGGAATATGATGACGCTCCGAGGCCATAATTTCGCTCGAGTGGAAAACGAACCGATGACCGTTAGTCGCACGGTTTGTCGCGGAAATTGAAGACGTACACCTGGAACACTAATATAATCGGGGTTAAATGCATGCAGAGGTTCACAAAGGGGGATCGAGCAAAATCTCACGGGAATGACGATCATGTAGCCTACGGCGGTGCCGCAAGTATGGCAACAGAGTGTCTGAGTGAGGCATTCGCAAGTACGCGGGGCGGAGAGGGTACGACAAGGAGGAGGACGGAGTGCATCGGGGTTTGAAGAGTATGCGGAGCAGTTTACAGGGAGGGCGTCGGTGGAAAAAAGAGAGACATTGGGTCTGAGTAAGAGTACAGCCTAAAGGATCGGGTCAGTTTGAAAGAGGGGGATTCGCTGAAGAACAAAGGAGACGATATAGGGAGAAGACTTGCTTTCATACCGCGATTAGTTAGAAATGTGCCACACGCCTTACAGTCGAGAATCCAAACTTTGTGCACGAGCTGGGGTGGTTGGGGTGGAGGATAAGGATTGTGGTGTACGAGCGGGATGTGGGGCTGCCAGTTGGAAGAAGCTTGAGAGAGAGCAAAATGGGTGAACATGGTTGATGTGGGGGGGATGGGGGCAAAGGAGGGGGAATAAGCCCTGTCATAGTAGGAGGTGCTTGCGCTGTCGAAATGAGCGTGTGGGTAGACGGGATCTGGGGGGAACCTCTGGGGGCGGGGCGGGGACGGGCGGGGGTAGGGGTTTGGCGAGGTGCGGGATGGGGGGTCGTTGGAAGGGTCGTCGAGTGGCGGAGACGTGTCGGGAACAGCGAGGGCGGGCATGATAGTGGGCGACGAGGAAGAAGGGAATGGAACATGTCTCGCCTGAGAGCGAGTCTTATAACGAATCCGACATCGAAGACATTCCCAAGTAGTCGATCCCTGCTATTATATAAGCATCGGATAAACCCGACCCGCCCGGTTATCGTTTGCCATGGCGGACACCTTGACCATCCTCGCCAGGTCGCGCAACGCAGTCGCCGCGAAAAGGCGCGCGAAACATGGGCAGATAAAAGAGATCGTGTTCGACGATGAAGCACGCAGGTAGGGTGTCCTGTTTGCGAGCGAGCACCCGATCAACGCAGCGCAGGAGCTTTTTGACGGGGTTCCACAAACGCAAGGTCGCACGACGGGAGGAGGCAAAGAAGCGGGCACAGCTCCGAGAAAAGCAGGAGAGGCAGGAGATGCGGCGAGAGGTACAATCGGTCACTCTCTCCACTGGACCATCTCATCCCCATAGCATCGACGCGCGCTTGCCGAACGGGCCGCACGGAATGCCGCTGAAGTCGAACGGGCATATGGAGCACAGTCTGGTACGGTGGTGCGACTCGAATGGTACGGTGCTGACTGGCATGACAGAGGAGGAGTGGGGTGGTGTTGAGCGCACGGTGGAGGAGGAGTACGAGGGCGAAGAGCAGCTGGCGACGGTGACGGTGGTGGAGGACATGGAGCTGGATATGACACAGGCGGGCGAACGGGCGGGCGAGCGGGCGGGGCGGAATGGACGGAAGCGGAAGTAGCGGATAGCCAAATTTGTAGCGTGACCGGCCGGGAACTTTTCTGTCGCAGTCGACGATGAACTCGCTTTACACTCTCGGAACAAGACAGACGAACTCGCTCAACGCCGACATTGAATGTCTACGAAATGGAGACAGCTCGGCGTCCCTAATGGGTCTGTAACACCCCCTCTGTCCTTCTTTCCCACTCACGGCCCCCGCTAGGACAGATATCCGCTTCCCTCGCCGCCATGCAGCGCACCATCGAAGACTATGACGCCATGATAAAGCGAGAAATAATAAAGGCAAAGCAGGAAAAGGGCCAGATGTACGCCCTCTCTCTCCCCTCCTTGTCCCCCCTCACCACCCGCCAGGCGTGTGCAAAAGTTCCGCGCCGACTATGGCGACCTCAAGTCCCAGTTTGAGCGTATAAAGAGCGAGGTAACCTTCGCTATCGACCGCATGATCCGCTGCCTCCAGCTTCCCCGTAGAGAACCACCGTCCAGCGCAATGAACTTCTCGGCGTGTCCTCTCCATCCGACACCCGGAGGCGCTTCGCACCGACTAGCCAGTTGAACCCTTCCGTGTCTTCCCAACACTCCGAGTCTCCCTTCCGTACACCAACGCCCCTCCCGAACTCAACCCTACGCGACCATCATGCTCTTCGCGAACATTCCTTCATTCAGACCGCCGAAACAAGTCTCGATGAATTCATTGCTCAGGGTCGTCAAGTCCTGGATAGCCTTGTCGACCAGCGCAACGTGTTAAAGGGCACTCAAAGGCGTTTACTCGACGCCGCAAACACGTTGGGTCTCAGCCGCGACGTGATTGGGTGGATCGAACGGCGCAGGTAACTCGTCTCTTTTGATCTCCCGAGTATATCATTCACGTGGACAACAGCACACAGGACATGTATATCTTTCTCGGTGGCGCTGTTCTCACCTTCGTCTGTTTCTTTTTGATTTGGAGATATTTAGGCTAGCCTGAACTGTTGCTTTTGTATTTACAATGACACGTATGCGAGGAAGTCGATAAGATAAGCCCATTATGTAGGACAAGTTTAGAGAGAACACCGAAGGAAAATTCGAGACGACTCTTGTATGAGTTCCGTAGACCTCTAGGGTGAGGCCGACTCCTGAACGACAATTTGTGGCTGCTGCGGCACATGGATATCGAGCCTTCGAGAGTGCTCCATGGCGATCATATGCTGCTCAATGGCGTTCATCCACCGTTCCACGGCGTCCAAAAGTTCCGTCACGAAGGAGCGGATTAACTGCATCTGCTCGGCATGCTGCTGCTGAACCGTCTGCAACCACTCGGTGTGCTGCTGAGCCATCTGCAACCACTCGGTGTGTTGCTGCTGAGCCATCCGTATCCACTCGGCATGCTGCTGCTGGGCCATCTGTATCCACTCGGCATGCTGCTGCTGAGCCATCTGAATCGCCTGAACCACCCGAGCCGCCTGAGTTGTCTGAACTGCCTGAGCCCGCTGCTGAACTTCTTGACGAAAAAGCCTGACAACTTCTTCCGCGTCGATGTTCCACTTTTTGTTGATGAATCGCTTGCGGATGAAGAGATATAAATCTACTTTCCATCCCTTCGACACCTCTCCTATCCTCGGTGCCTGGTGCTTGTAAACACCCCAACTTTCAAGGGCCTTCATCCCAACATGTGCGAAGTAGTGACAATTGTAATTTCTCGCACTGTATTGTGGTTGAACAGTGCCGATGAGTTGCAGTATGCCAAAAACATCTTCTAAAGACGGACCGTCACCGGTGGCCGCCCATGTCCAGTTGTCCATGCATGAGACCGAGATGCAATGGTGGCTTGAAAATTGGGTTGAAAGAACAGACACCGTGTCCTTGATTTCGATCGTGTTGATTCCTTTAAAGCTGTACGCTTCCCGCGGTTCGCGTTCTGCGACGACAAAAATGTCTTCAGGCCAGTTTGGAGGAGGTCTATATAGAGTTAGTGCCAACAATAAGGTATGTGTTAAAACGTCGCTCACGATGCATTCCTGAACCGGAGTAACAGGAACTCGTGTTGGAAATGTTTGAAATTACGCCTCAAATGTGTGACTTCATAAAGCATTGTTTGAGAGGGGTGTTGAGGGAAAGTAAACCCTCTGAGAGGCATCGATATTGTTGTTACTGGCGCTTGTCTAAAATTGTCTATATCGAATGCCTGTTGGTCTACCACCTGGTCCGGCAGCAAAAATATAAGGGAACAAGGTGGGGTTGATGGTGTCTGTCGAGTTTGAAGTTGTACGGACACCACTCGGAAGGGCGACTACTCACCATGGATGCGGGTGGTGAAGAGTAAAGTGGTGGGGGGATGACAGTGGGGAGAATAAGGTAGTGGTGAGGTTGAGAGTTGAAAACAATCTGATGAGGCCATGAGAGCGAATCACGATGTACTAAGCATCTCCTATTGGAGGCACCCAACTAAAGGAAAATATTACATCATTGCGGAAACACAAGTTGAAGCCTGAGCGCCAAATCCCCGACTCCAGACAATTCATACGCACGATTTTGGATTGATATCACAACTTTGCTCGATATTTAGCATGTGCGTGAATCCTAGTAACTACCTCATTTAAGAGAAGTTCATTGCCAGCGATGTCATTGCAAAATCGGAACCTTGAGGATTGTCCTCCGTGAAATGTGGACCATTTGGCGGAGCAGAAACATCAACCAACTTAGGCTACGTAGCGGCCTGTATGATGGTTTTATCAACGTAATGTGTAGAAGAGATGACCACTCACAATCATGTAGCGCTGGCCGAAACTTTGATTCGCATTCCGACGGCTCTGAGGCGCCGTAGGTGCGAGAGTGGTGAACTTGCTCGATGGCACGCACTGTCACCCTCTGGAAGTGGATCAGCTACTGTCGCTATTGATCCCAGTACAGGGTCCTCGATTTCGAGCTTCTGATTTTTCACGGGCCCACTGGGAGTCTTTTTCTTTCGGGATTGCAGTGTGGAGCCTGAGAGAGGTACTACTAGCGGACTAGACTACGCAGCCGATACTCTTCCTTTCTCCAATCTCAAAGTTTATGCAAACCTAATATATTGTATGATCTACATTGTGATCCATGCTAGTTCTAGCCCACTCGTTGTGTATCGCTACCTCAGCCCTCAGAGGGCCCCCCAAAGGTTTCGACCTCGGCAAAAAATTCCCCCGGGTCGCTTCGCAGCGACACATGGTAATCTCGCGCCCTCGGAAGGATTTGGCACTGATGAGGACAAGGACACCAACTGGGCTCACTCTTCCCCGCTTCTGTAGTACTGCCAGCCTGAGGATGCTGTCTCGGTTTTCCATTCTCACACTCAATGCGCTCCATGTAACCCTTAGAGTACTACAACAGCACGTAACGTCTACCGCGGGGTAACACCCCAGAGGACGAAAAACGAGAATTAAAAGAATAGCATTAGATGTATCTTTCTATACCCTTACGACGCGGTTTCGGACTCGGATCAGGAGTGTGAATTCAGTCTGACTATATACCAAATCAGGTATCGTGCCTTTGCCCTCTTGTTCGACCTCAACGCACGGCGTCGCTTTGACTCCTGCGGCAATGGCTACAGGGACCTCCAACTTTATACACGACTATACGGAAGGTGCATCAGCCGTTGATATCAACGATGCCGTCGCACAACGCTCCCGAGCCCGCCGAGACTCGCAGTACGGCGGCCCCGACGACGCCCACGGCGCAATGTTCGATGGCCCCGGTCATATAGCGATTCCGTCCAGCGCTTCGAGGATGTCTTATACAGAACGAGGTTTGGCCATCAGGCAGAGCTCTGGCGAATGGTCCAGAAGCAGAAGGAGGAGCGAGGACAACGTGGTCGCAAGTTCTCTTTCTGGGAGAGCGCGGGGGAAACGCAGGATGAGTACCGAGAGTCAGATCTCGCGTGCGTCCACTGCTAGTAGAGCGGAAAGCAGAGACGAAGAGGAGAACGAGTCGGCGTCCGGTAGTATCTGGAGGCATTCTCCTTCGCCGACAACGAACAGGCAGTCCGTGTTCGGGAACATCGTTCAACTATTCGGTAGGGGAGGGGAGTCTTTTGCGCGGAGCCGGATGTCTATCTCTCGTTCTCCTTCTCGGCGGTCAAGACGCAGCAAGCTTTCAGATGCTGGGTCCGATTACGCCATTGGCTCGGAGGACGAGGAGGAAGAGCGTTGGGGCTACTCCTCTGGCGAGGAAGCTGACAGCGTCGAGTCTCATCTTTCTCCTGCTTCTAGTCCTGTAGCAAGCGACGTCGACTTTGGCTCAGAACCGCCATCACCCCCGGGTGCTTCTTCGCACCTACCCTTATTCTCGTCCGATCCAATTTTTGGAGATGAAGTCCGTATAGAAATAGATGCACCCCTGGAGTCTCTGGATCCACCACCGCCCGGTCCACCCAGCAGGCAGACTATATACGTTGCGGATGAGGACACCACCATACGGCTTGTGGGATACGAGGTCATCCTCTGGCACCAATGGCTTTGGTGCTTGCTGAGTGTGTTGACATTGGGGATCCTCACGCTTCTTGGTCACTGGTTCCCTCGTCTATGGCTTCGGTGGGTTGTTCATGAAAGGGCTTTCAAGGATCTCGAACATGGTTTCGTGGCTATCGAGGTGCGTGTACATTCTGCGTCATACATCCTTGCAAATCACCATGTTCCAGTCTCCGCACAGAGACATGACACTATTCCCCATCAAACGGATCGCATATCCTTACGAGCGGTCGACTGTCTTTCCTAGTGCTTTGCCAGCGTTGAATGGACAGCCCCAGAAGCCAACCTCATCTTCGAAATCAAATGGTGACAACGGGAATGGAAAGGATGAAATCCTGGGAGATCTCCATATAGTTGACTACCGATATTCAAGATTTGCATTAGACACTCGAACAGGATTGTTTGCTATGGTCAGGTAGGTGTTTATGAGCCAGTGTATCATGCTTCCTTCTTAGGTCCTCTAGGGACTGGCGGGATTCGTCTTGGACAGGATCACAAGCTATACGAAATGGTTTATCGGAACATACCAGAAAACAGCGTCTGACGTTATTTGGAAGTAATTTGCTTGATATCGCTGGAAAATCCACTTTTGCACTCCTTGTAGACGAGGTATGTGCGAGTAAGCTTTGTGGTGCATTGTACTAATGCTAATGTTGATAAAGATTATCCACCCATTCTATGTCTTTCAAATTGCAAGTATTATCTTATGGACTCTCGACGACTACTATTATTATGCTTTCTGTATTGCATTAATATCTACGTTCAGTGTGGTCACTACACTCTTGGATACCAAAAAGGTAAACTTGGTTCCTTGGAGCTCGGGGCGGCATACTGAAATCATATAGACCACAAAACGAATGCGTGATATGTCACGGTTTTCATGCGAGGTTGTCGTCTACGCCAACGAAAAGTGTAAAAAAATTTCCCCTTTCAACCTCTCGTCGTCATCTCAAAAGATTTGCACAGGGTCTATCGTTAACTCTTCAGAGCTTGTACCAGGTGATATTGTAAATCTCTCCGAGCTACGTGCTTCCCTGTTTCCAGCGGACATGTTCCTTTTGTCGGGCGATGCCATTATCAATGAGAGCATGCTCACGGGAGAGAGTGTACCGGTCTCCAAAAATTCGGCAAGAGACGAAGATATCGCTCGTTGGAGAGACCTCAAGGATGTTCAAGGTGACCTTGCCAAGAGTTTCGTTTACGCTGGCACCAGAGTCGTTCGCATCCGCGGTGCACTCACTCTTGAAGGAGGTGTTGGAAGGCCAGCCCTTGGGCTTGTAGTTCGTACAGGTGGCATCTGTGACTTTACTCGGTACTCAACCAAGCTGATGTCATTAAACAGGGTTCAACACAACAAAAGGGGCCCTCGTTCGGTCGATGTTGTTCCCAAAGCCAATAGGATTCAAGTTCTATCGAGACTCAATCCGTTTCATTGCCGTACTCGCCGGAATTGCTGGTCTTGGATTTTGTGCGAGTGCCGTTCAGTTTGTCAGACTCGGAGTAAGACATCATCCAGGAACCCTTTCTCTCGGCCTAACTCGCATGGTAGGTCCGATGGGACACGATTGTCGTCCGTGCTCTGGATCTTATAACGGTCGTCGTTCCTCCGGCACTTCCGGCAACATTGTCTATCGGGACTAGCTTTGCAATTGGCCGTCTGCGCAAGCTGGGTATCTTTTGTATCTCTCCTACTCGGGTCAATGTGGGCGGACAGATTAACGTATGTTGCTTCGACAAGACTGGCACACTTACCGAAGACGGTCTTGATATCCTTGGCGTACGGTCGCTCGACCGCTCGGAGCACCGGTTTGGCGAGCTCATCAATGATGTGTACGATCTCCCCACCGCACGTGACCGCACTAGTTTTCTACATGCCCTCGCAACCTGTCATTCGCTCAAAATGGTCGAGGGTGATGTTATTGGGGATCCATTGGACGTGAAGATGTTCGAATTCACAAAGTGGACACTCGAGGAAGGGCTCGTTGCTGGAACTGGCATTATTAAGGGACGAGGGGGGGCTGAAAGACCGGCCGCGCTTGTACAGACAGTCGTGCGCCCACCGGGCAGTGCACAATTCCGACTCGAAGATGCGCTCAAGACCAATGGAAGGGTATGTATCTTGACGAGGACCCGGTTGGCACTCTTTTGACTACTTGCTCTCCCCAGCACGCACACTTCCTTGAGTTGGGTGTCATCAGAACGTTTGAATTTGTTTCCGCCTTGAGACGGATGAGCGTTGTTGTGAAAAGGCTCAAAAGCAACAGCATGGAGATTTACGTCAAGGGCGCACCTGAAGTTATGGCGGAAATCTGCGAGAAGGACTCGTGTTCGTCCCTTGACCTACTAGAAGTTTTATGCTTCCTGACTTCTCGAAATATTAGTTCCGCATGACTATGACGATCTATTGTCATATTATACCCGGCGGGGATTCCGTGTCATTGCCCTTGCGGGTAAGAGCATGGAGGGTTTGTCTTGGCTCAGGGCTCAGAAAATGAAACGGTCGGTGCCATTCAGTATGATAAGACGGAAATTAAAACTCGATGGTGATTTCCAGAGAACAAGCCGAGTCTAACCTTCGTTTTCTCGGGCTAATCATCTTTGAAAACAAGTTAAAGCCAGAAACCACACCTGCCATCCAGACGCTTCGAACTGCGCATCTAGCATGCCGGATGATCACTGGTGATAATCCTCTCACTGCTGTTAGCGTGGCAAGGGAGTGTAGTCTGATCAATCCAGCTGCCCACGTCTTTACGCCTGCATTTATACAAGGTATGGCCTGACATTTAAACATGTGTCGTCTTGACATGTCATGTAGGGAACGCCACCACCCCATTATCGAAATTGCAATGGTCGTGTATGGACGATCCTCCGTGGAAGCTGGACGATTACAGCCTTCGCCCACTAGCGCCGCCAAACCGTACCGTAGCGGAGGACGAGATTGCTTATCAAGACTACACACTCGTCATAACAGGTGATGTCTTTAGGTGGATGATCAACTATGCTCCACTCGAAACTCTTCAACGTGTATGTTGAATTGCGTTCCCTTTTTCTACAGCAATATTAACGGCCAACAGATGCTCGTGAAGACCCAAGTTTTTGCTCGTATGTCGCCGGATGAGAAGAACGAAGTGGTAGAACGTCTGCAAGCGCTCGGTTATACTGTCTTGATGTGTGGCGATGGTGCCAATGACTGCGCTGCGCTCAAAGCTGCCGACGTTGGTATTTCCTTATCTGAAGCAGAAGCGTCTGTCGCGGCGCCTTTCACGAGTAGTATACCGGATATCAGTTGCGTTATTGAAGTCATCAAGGAGGGAAGAGCTGCTCTTGTCACCAGTTTCTCGTGTTTCAAGTACATGTGAGTGTTGCTCTCAATCTTGGCATACGCCTGATCATGATCATACTATAGGGCTTTGTATTCGCTTATCCAATTTACTACAATAACGTTGTTGTATTCGTTCGCGTCGTCACTCGGAGACTTTCAGGTTAGTGATACGTTCACAAGATTAAACGGATGATTAAGCTGGATATAGTTTCTTTACATTGATCTATTCATCATCATTCCGATCGCAGTCGCTAGTACGTCCCCTCGGCGCTATTTTATGTTTCCCATTGACCATATTATTTTTCAGTGAGTCGAACACTTCCATTCCCAAAGATCCATCCAAAGCGACCGACCGCTAGTCTTGTGTCCAAGAAAGTTCTCGCTAGCTTGTTTGGGCAGGTTCTTCTTACTAGTGGCGTGCAATTGTTCACATTTATGTGGGTTCGACGCCAAGAATGGTGAGTTGTGATGCGGGTTGAAAAGATGGACCCAAGCCGACTCTGATAATCAGGTATACGCCACCGCTTACGGACAACCCTAATCGCGAGGACGAGCATCTAAACGCGACCAATTATGAAAACACGGCATTGTTCTTGGTGTCTTGCTTCCAGTACGTGCTGGTGGCTGCGGTATTCAGTATTGGTCCACCGTACCGGAAGTCGATGTGGACGAATGGTGCGTATATAGTGGCTATTTGTAGCGATGTAATTTTTTTAATGCGACGAATGAACAGGATGGTTGATGGTATCCATCGTCGGCCTGTCGGTTTTCAACCTGTTCATCCTGCTCTGGCCTCCGAAAGCGCTAGAGTTGATCCTTGAGCTGATGCCGATCCCAATTACGGCACGGACTTGGCTTGCAGCATTCGTGCTATTTAATGTTGTCGTGTCATTCGCCTTTGAGGAATGGGCGACACATCTGGTTGCAAAGGTAATTGGAGTGTTGATGAAGCTACAATGGGAAAAGAAACGGTATCGGGAGGGAAAGGCGTACAAGGCGGTTGAGGGTGGGATGAGGTGACCTTGCGGTGTGCGCAGGGAGAATCTATGTAGAGACGCTATGCCGATGAGTAAATGAATACAAGTCATGTTCGCTCTCTAGACTCCTCGATTGAGCTACCAGTTTTGTCACTGGACTCAACATTCAGCTCGGCTATTGCCAACTGGCGCCAAGCAACCAGTGACTTGAGCCGCTCAGCTGCGACTTGTAGGGCATGAACTTGCACGGACAGTGCCGGTTGATCAGGCTTAATTTAAACATTTTGTGCTACACATACATTTTGATACGTCGTGACCTTCCCGGCTTCCGTGTCTTTCCAACACTCGGAGTCTCCCTTCCGCACACCAACGCCCCTCCCGAACCCAACCCAACGCGACCATTGGATTGCTAGGGTGAGACCGGCTCCTGAACAACAGGTTGTGGTTGTTGCGGTGCAAGGATATCGAGCCCTTGGAGGCTGTTTAGCGAGTGTTCCATGGCATTCATGCGCTGCTCAACGGAAGAGTGCATCAGCTGTATCTGCTCGGCATGTTGTTGCTGAGCCGTCTGCATCTGTTGCTGCGCTTGCATCAGTTCAGCATGCTGCTGCCGAACCATCTGCATATCCTCAGCATGCTGCTGCCGAACCATCTGCATATCCTCAGCATGCTGCTGCCGAATCGTCTGCATATCCTCAGCATGTTGTGTCTGAATCGCCTGAACCACCAAAGCCACGAGAGCTGTCCGAGTCGCCTGAGTCGCCTGAGCCTCCTGAGCTGCCTGAGCTCGCCGCTGATCTTTTTCCTGAGCTGCCTGAGCTCGTCGCTGATCTTCTTCCTGAAGAAAACGCAAGACAATGTCTTCCGCGTCTGTGCCCCAGTTTTCGTCGAGTACTTCAATGCCGAAGAACAAAGACATTTTCGATCTCTTTGCCGCCTTTCCCATGCTCGGTGCCTGATGCTTGTAAACACCCCGAGTGCCAAGCGCCTTCATCCCAACACGTGAGAAGTAATAGCAGTTGTACCCACTGATACTATATTGTGGACGCATAGTCCCAATAAGTTTCAGTACGCTAAGAGTTTCCTCCAAGGACGGTCCGTCGCCGGGCTCCCATGTCCAGTTGCCCGCGCGTGAAATCGACTTGAAGGAAGGATGGGCTGCACTTTGGGTTGAAAGAACGGACACCGTATCTTTCGCTTCGACTCCCGCGTTGATTGGTGGGACGCCCTCCCGCGGGTTGCGTTCCGCGACGACAAGAATATTTTCAGGCCGGTTTGGGGAGGGTCTGTATGAAGTTAGTGCCCACAGTATATAGGTGTGTGTTGGAAAGTCACTCACGGAGTATTCCTGAAACGAAGAAGAAGAAACTCGTGCTGATATCGGAAGAAACTGAGGTGCTTCATGGCTGTGACTTCGTATAGGGTTATTTGGGAGGGGTTTGCGGGGAAAGCGAACCCCTCGAGTGGCATCGATATTGTAACTGCCGGCACTTGAGTAAAATTACCCATGTCGAATCCCCGCTGGACTACTTGTGCCGGCGGCAGAGATTTGAGGGAACGAGGTGGGATTGACTGTGCCTGTTGAGTCTAGAGCCGTATGGACTGCCACTCGGAAGCAAGATAAATAGCGACCACTTACCATGGGTTTGGGTGGGGGAGAGTAAGGTGGTGGTGGGGACGATGGTGGGGGAGAATAAGGTTGTAATGGGAATGGCGATTGAAAACGATCTGAGGCCATGTTTGAGGCTAACTTGGAGAGAAGGCATCGTATCAGAGGCACCCAACTACTTCATTTGGAAAGAAGATATTACATCATAGCAGAACGCACTGAGCGCCAATTCCCCAACTCCAGACAATGCACGAACTTGGATTGATATTGTTGGACTTAGACGATAAACATCATTAGGCCAAACACAGACAAATCGTCTGTAGGCCCAAGTGCTGTGATGTCAGTGATAACGTCTATGCAGCACTAGCGTCATCACAGTCATAGGAGACACATCAGTAAGCTAATAGAATACTCAGTAGTATATAAGAGCTCGTACATGAGCTCCCAAATACACAAGTTGTATTCTGATCCCCCATTGTCTGATTTCGAGCATCGTCATCTCTACCACATCACACCTCAACAGGTTATGAGCCCTGCACTTGACACCTGAACTCAGACCACATTCTTTTCCATCATCACAATGAATAATCCACCACAACCACCTCAACAGCACCTGCCATCACTTCAGCCCTTATCAAACCAGCTGCCTATCAATCAGGCACAAGCGCAAATAGGAGCACAAACAGGGACTGCTGCCATTAGCACTGCGGCTCCTATGCAAGTACAAACAGGCACTCCCAACAACCCTTACACAAACTTTGTCAACTATTCACCCATCACTGCTCCTTGCCTTGCCAAACTGGGTGCTGACAACTGGTTCCCATGGAAACTCAGTATGGAGACCTACTTCGAGAGCCATGGCATACTTGACATCACTACTGGGGTTACTCCACAACCCCTGGATCCTGCTGCTGCAGCTGAGTGGCAGCAGAAAAATTTAATTGCTAAACAATTTATCACCATTGTGATCAAAAAGGACCAGGTCATGCATATCATCAGATGCAAGACTGCACCAGAAATGTGGGAGGTGCTTTGCATTATCCATGAACCATGCAGTCAAAATGTTATTCTCATCAACAAACAGCTCTTCTATGAGAAGAAAGCTATCAATGAAGACAATATCATCAAACATATCAATGACTTAAAATGGCTGCATGAGACCATGCACTTGCAAGGATATCTCATCGCAGACAATGAATTCAAAGCATGCCTCATTGGCTCCATGCCCCCTTCTTGGGAAGGCTGGCGCCAATCCTACCTTGGCTTTCAAGGTGCCTCTTTTTAGCAATACTGTTGTGCAAGGTATGTGTGTTATCAATCTAATCTCCATCATTATGGAAGAACATAAACGCTGACAAAACAATATGAGTGGTTTTATCTATCATGCTGGCTGCCCAAAAGCAGTGTCCTCCCAATTGCATATCTGCAAAATTTGTGGGTGCAACAATCACTTCACAAACCAATGCTATCATAAAGATAAGCCATGCTGCAGCTTTTGCAAACGACTAGGTCATAAGAAGACTGAGTGTTGGCACAACCCTTTGAATAAATCAAAAGAGCCCACTAAAGTCACACATGGATCGGACAAAAAGCGGCCAAAAGAGAGGCAGAGACTGCTGAACCTGCTGAAAGGGCACAAAGTAGAAAGGGCTAACAAATCTGCCACTACTGATTCTGGAGAGGACAGTCCTCCATTAGAACATGGCTTTATTACAAATGTAAAACTAGATGATGATGTTGAAATGTTAGAGACCTCTAAGGTTACCTTTTCTGCTTATTTTTGGATCACTGATTCTGGTGTGACTGTTCATATTTGTACTCAACATGACACTTTTGTTCAGTATCAATCCTTTCCAACTTGTAATATTTATGGCCTTGGTAATGTCCCTGTCACTGCTATTGGCCATGGTACTATTTTCCTTGTTGCACATATCAGCAATCAAAAACACCTCATAAAATTAAATCAGGTTTTACATGTGCCCACTGCTCATGATAATTTTTTGTCACTTGCACACATTGATCAAGCAGGGGGCCACTATAGTTGTAACAAGGGTCAACTTACTATTTTTGATCACCAGAGCACATTGATCACTATGGCTCACTTGAAGCTTTGTTTATATTACCTTAATGTTCATACTCAGGTAACTATGGCTCATATAGTGGTGAAGATCAAGTGATCTTGGACTTGGGCTGAATGACATTGCCACCTCGGTCACATTGCAATTTCCAGACTCAAAAAGCTACATTCGAAGAATCTAGTCAATGAATTCAACATTAATGATAGTCCACAGGACATTGCGTGTGATGCCTGTATACAATCTTGCCTCATATGCCAACCATTTACACAGAAGATCACATACTGGGATTGCTACCCAGGCAAACTGACCCATACAGATGTTTGGGATCCCTTTCAGACTCCATTATTGCTTGGCTATTGATACTACATTTCTTTTATTGATGATGCATCACAATATATTACTATCCATTTCATGAAAATGAAGGATGAAACACCTGTAATGATTAAAACTTATATTGCTCATATTGAGTGACAATTTCAATGCTTACCCAAGGTGATCCATTGTGACAATAGACATGAGTATATCAATAATGACCTCCATACTTGGTCCCTCTCCAAAGGGATTGAGTTTCAAACCACCGCTTCATATTCACCAGAGCAGAATGGTGTTACTGAACACTGCAATCGAACTATTTTGGATTTAGTCCATTCTATGCTCAGCACCCATGACTTACCATATAAACTTTGGTCCAAAATGGTTCTTCATGCAGTCTTTGTCCACAACTGAGTATACACATGGCAGTACCCCATGCCACACCTTTCCAAGCCTGAACAGGTTCATGGCCTGACCTTTCAGGCATACAAGAATTTGGCACTGCTGTTTGGGTCCTCAATTAGGATTTGAACCCTTCCAAATTAGATGCTCGTGTACACACCTTCATTTTCATTGGTCATACTGATAGTTATCATGCTATTCATTATTATGATCCTATCAAATGGATG